>VZUI01027334.1:0-12060 GCA_013401135.1 Cettia cetti
ACCGGCGGCGGAGCGGCGGCGAGCGGCGGGACGTGCAGCGGGAGATCCTGGCCGTGCTGGGGCTGCCCGGCCGGCCCCGGCCCCGAGCTCCTGCCCGCGCCCCCGCAGCAGCCGCGCCGCTCTTCATGCTCGATCTGTACCACGCCGTGGCCGGCGAGGAGGAGGAGGAGGAGGGCGAGGAAGCGGCGGTGTCGCGTCCGGTGCTCACCGGGCTCAGCACGCAGAGCCCCCCGCCCGGCAGCGTCGTGAGCCGCGCAGACACCGTGGTCAGCCTCGTCAATATGGGTGAGAGGCGCTGCGGGGCTCGGGCAGGACCGGGGGGCACCGGGGGTGCCGGGGAGGATCGGGGGGCACCGGGATGTGCGGGGCATCGGGAGCACCGGAGCGCACCGGGGGTACCGGGGCGTGCGGGCGGGATCCAGGGGGCTTTGGCAGCACCGGAGCGCACCGGGGCTCACCCAGGGTACCGGGAGGGGATACCGGGATGTGCGGGCGGGATCCAGGGGGCTTTGGCAGCACCGGGGCGATCGGAGCGCACCGGAGCGAGCGGAGCTTGTGGAGGCACGGGAGCGCACGGGGACCTTCCCGGCGGCTTAGGCAGGACCGGGGGGCACCGGGGCGCACGGAGGGACCGAGGGGACAAAAGCAGGCACGAGTGGACGGGCAGGACCGGCTGAGCCCGCACAGAGCAGAGCCGGGAAGGCACCGAGGGGACACCGGGGGACAGCGCCCGGCGGGACGGGCACAGGGGCTGAGCTGACCCCAACCCGAGCTCCCGGGCCGTGACTGCGGTACCGGCGGCTCCGAGCATCCCTCGGCCCTGGGGTGGTTTCTCAGGGGGTCCTTGCTCAAATAAGGAATTATTTTGCCCAAAGTTAAGCTCAGTGACGGGGAGAGAGGCTGTGAAGGACACGGTGACGGTGAGGGGACACGGGTGTTGGGTGAAAGCGGCCGGGACGGATCCCAGTTCCGTTTAAAAAGGGGAAACGGAGAAGAGGAATGTCCTGCAGCGAGGGGGAGCTGAGGGAGGCTCCCCCACCCTGCTCTCCCCATTTCGGTGGGCACAAGGGGTTCAGGACAGGCGGGACAGCAGCTCTGGTGCCAGCAGCAGGGTGACCCTCGATGGGACACCGGATCACGGTTCCGAATAAAATCCTCGAGGCTGCGAATCGTGGCTGGAATCCCGTCCAGCTCCAGCATCCCTGGCATTTCCAGGCAGCAGCAGAGATGTTCCCAGCATCAGCAGGGCCTCAAATACTCGGGATGAGATGAGTCCTCTCCCAGAGCAGGCACTGGTGTGGCCTGAACCCAGTGGGATTTGCAGGAGTTTGGATATGGAACTTTTCCCTGCCACTGCTCGTTGCTTTAGGGGTGTTTGGGTGTCCCAAGCACAACCTGAGGATGGGGAGAATCCCTCCTTGGAGATTGGAGGCAGGGAGGGGGATCTGCACCCTTGGGAGGAGGTTTGGGGGGTGGGGGGGGCTGTAGAGGTGTCTCCCACCCATTCCTACACCCCCTGTAGCACGTGTGGCTGTGAGGAGTCTCCCTGGGGCGGACCCAGGTGCTCGGGGTGCCCACAGGTGCAGGCACCCAGCACCCAGCTCCCCTCCAGAGTCCTGAGGGAACTGGTGGAGCTCAGCATCCTGGGAAAGCTGAGAGTGACGGAGACAAAAAACTGAAGCACCAAATCCCCTCAGCACTTGGCACAATGCCCAAGCACCAAAATGGGCTTTAAAATGGTCACGTTTGATGGCAACCAGAGTGGGATGCTCAGGGGAGCCTTCGGGAGGTGCCACTGCTGGTGACAGGCACAGGGGCACTGCTCCCCTTCCCAGAGCTCCTGGAGCATCCAGGAGAGTTGGGGAACACAGCTCCAGCCTTCAATTTGAATGGCTTTGATTTCTGCGGCTTCGTCAGCCCCTTCATGTTAATTAAATAAGGGATTTTTTTTTTTTTTTGTGGGAGAAGGCCAGCTCTCATTTGCATACATAATTAGCTGCCCAATTATCCTGATGGGACATGCAAATGGGGTGAAGTCTGTGCCCCATTGGGTACTTGGACCTCTTTGCTTGCAGCCAGCCCTGTGTGAGCACACCTTGTTCCTGGGAAGGGGGAAGGACAAACCCTGGAGCACAAACACGGCCCAGTTTGGGGCACAGGGGCAGCCAGGCCCCACTGGGCACCCCCAGCTGCCTTTGGGGATGGTGGATCCACCCATCCCATCCCTTTTGCTCCTCCTGGAGCGAGGATAAAGCCTGGCCTGTGCTGTTTCTGTGCCCTGCTGGGGGAGCCAGGTGGGATGTTGTGTTTTTAAGGCCAGGGTGAGGATGAGCTTTGGGATTTCTCCTCAGCTGTGAGTCATGGATAAGGGCAGGGTGTAATCATGGAGCAGAGAGGTTTGTAATGGGAAGAGGGTGAAGGACACTCACAGCATTCCCAAACCCTCCAGGGCACCACAGAACACACATCCCCCCTTTCCCTCCTGGCTCCTGATTTATTGGAAGGATTCCCTGCCCATGGCAAGGGGTTGGAATTAGATGATCTTTAAGTTTCCTTCCAACCCAAAGCAGTCTGTGATTCCATGGGGCTGGGCTCCTCCCGTGGCTGTTTGGGATGGGGCTGTGCCCACAGCTCCTGGAAAATCCAGGGAGCCCTGGAGAGGAAAGCAGGACACCTTGGCAAAGAGAGCCACAGCACCCCAGGCACTTCAGGGAACCACAAATGTGGGGTGGGAGCTCAGGGCAGCCTCTTTGGTTGAATTTTAGGAGTTGGGATGTGCTGCTCCACTCCACACTGGAAGTTCACCCACTCCTGTACAAATGCCACTGAAATCCAGCTGCTGTCAGGATTTTCCCACCCTGGCTTCATTTTCACAGCCATTTGAGCCTCCTCTTCTGGGCACCCAAAGGTGTCAGTGCTCTGTATGCACCCTCTCTGTGTGTTTTATTGGGAAAAGCTTCCCAAATAAATCCCTGGGACCCACCTGTGTGTGGGGCAGGGGCCAAGGCTGTGTCCCAGCCAGAAGCAGCTGGGCTGGGGGTGTGCAGAGCCCAGCCTGTGTCCTGCAGCTCCCAGTGCTCATCCCAGGACGAAGAAGGAAACACTCCTGAGGCAAACTGGGAGTCTGGATGTGTTGGGATAACTCCTAATCCCTCCCCGCTTCAGAAAGCCTCCAGAGCTTATTTTTTCCTGCTTGCTGGTGAAGAGCAGCATCTTCCCTGCATCTCCTTTAAACCTATTTTAGGACCCAGAGCACTTGATGTGGTTGAATATCCTGGCATTTCCTTTTAATTTGGTGTCTGAAATGATTGTGGGGACCCATTGGGAGCTGCCAGGACTGGTAATTACGACTGAAGCACAGAAAGTGCACCATGAAAAACGTGCAGCTAAGAATAAACCTGGGGAGCAGGAGGAAGGGTGGGATCTGGGAAGAGATCTGGGAATGCTCAGGGACTGGGAGACACCAGGAGGCTCAGCTGAGATGGAGCTGGGCAGGGGCACCTCAAGGCCATTTTTATTGGTGTATAATCATTTTTATTTTTTTTTTTTTGAGAGGTGATGAGAGCAAGGAGCACAAGGGGGGGCATTCAGCTTCGGGAGAAGATGCAGCAGCTCCTGGGGATGATGCCAAAGGAGGGGGAAAGGAGAGCAAAGCGCTTGGGTTGGGCTTTTTTGGTGCGTCTCCTCTGCAATCCGGATAATCCGCCCACAGATAATTGAGGGTTGGTGGTGTGGCTGAGTCAACCCGAATCAGGGGCAGGTTCCCAGGCACCCTGGGCTCCCCAAACCACCCGGGGGGGCACCTCCAGCACACCCCCAGCAGCATCTGAGCACCCACGGCTCTGCTGGGGCACGGAACTGCAGGGTTCTCCTGTCACAACCATTTTTATTTTAGCAGCCAACACGGTGGTGTTGAACCCTCTCCAAGCTGCTGTTTCTGTTCCAGTTGTGGCACAGAAGGGGAAGCTTCTCCCTCAGTCCTCCCACTCCAAAACGATTTTCTTTTTTTTTTTTTTTTTTAATCCCTGAAGAAGCAGAGAATTTAGGGATTTCTCCCAGAATTTCATCCCAAACACAGACAGGTTGCTGTCAGGTCCAGCTGATTTGGTTCATCAAGGAGCTCAGTTAATTGCAGCCCCTTTAGGATTTCTCCCACTGCCGAGGTGTCCCTGAGCTCCCCTCCCACTAAATCCCCTCCTCTGCCTTCATCCCTGAACCCCTCCATCACCTCCACAGCAACTGGAAGTTTTCATTAAAAATTTTAGCAGAGGTTTTCACTCTTCTCTAGGGACAAAAATCACTTTTTTTTTTTTATTTTTTTAAAATCGGGTGTGGGGTCTCTGTGACCTCCTTGGCTCTGACAAAAAATCTCTCTGCTCATCCCTGGGTGAGGGCCCCGATACCAAAGATTTTGGAGCAAAGGGGTCACCCAAGTGACCAAAACCACCCAAGAGGACACCTGAGTGTCCCCTGGACCGACCATGGGGGTTAAAAACTGGAAGTGACTCCTCTGCTTCTGTTTTTGGGGAAATTTAAGGATTTTGTGAGCACCATGAGGCCACAGCAGCTTTGGGCGACACCAATAATCCAGGAGAATAAAATCAACCCAAGATGGGATGGGGGAAGAAACAGAAAAGAGGGAAGAACCTGAGGGGCTGCAGAGGGTTTGGGGGGCTCTGTGTGCCCCCCGAGGGGGACAGGGGTTGGGTCAGGTCCTCACAGCATCCTCCTGCTGCTGCTGGCAGCCGCCCCGCGGGAGCAGGAAGCGCTCTCCGCATCCGCCCTGCCCGCCTGGCCCCGGGCTTTTTTTATAACACAACTTGTGGTGAGGCCAGGAGCTGGAGGCAACGTGGGATTTGAAAAGAGAAAAAAAAAAAAAAAAGGGGGGAAGGGGGGAGGGGGGCAAAAAAAAGAGCAAAAAAATAACGAAAAAGGAAATAAGACTTGTGGGTGCATCAGTAAAATCTCAGTGTTGGGTGTGAGGGATGCTCTGCTCCAGCTGTATAAATGGGAATGGCAAGCTTATGGTGGGTTAAATTTGGAATATTTCCCCCCACCCTGGAATTGGTTTTAAAAAAAGGCATTTAAAATGTTTATTTTTGATTTAGATAATTATTTGTTTGTTTTAGTTTCAAAAGTGAGGGCCAGGTCAAATTGGTTACATTGCTTTTGCGCCTGAAGCAGGAGAAGCTTTAGTCATATTGAATCATATTTAATCATAAACTTTAATTATACTCAGACTAGGAAGATTGGGATATTTTTAAAGAATAATTTGAAGCAAATAAATGCACATTAGCAAAACTGTGGGGGCTGCATTACCATAGAGAAAGGAAGGTTTATTCTTTATGGACAAACAAAATAAAATCAGATTTTTCCTGTCCATGTGTGATGGAGAAATAAGATGTTTTCAGGAAAAAGGGAGGGGTTTTTAACAGAACAGTGACCTGATAATCCCCCCCAGCTCCTCAAAAACACACAGACTGAAATTCTTTACTTGTGGATAATTTTTTACTTGTGGACAAATCTTTACTTGTGAACCTTTGATGTCCAGTGAGGGCCCTGATGAGCCATGGACTTATCTGCTGCAAGAAAAATTTGCAAAACCTCAATTCCTGCTCCAGATTGTCCTGCTGACCCCCAAAACCTCAATATTTTTTTTTGCTGCAGCCCCTAAAGCACGGCACATTCTCTGTGCTCCTCCCATAGCCATCGTTTGTGCTTTTAATTTTGATTTAAATTATTTTAATTTTAATTAATAAGAAAGGAAGAGGGCTGGGAGGGGAAGCTAGTGGGTTTACAGCAAAACAAATCGCAGAAATAAGGGAGGCTGCATCCAGATTCAAACTCTGAGGAGATGGGAATTTCCAACTAAAGAAATTTCCAACTGAGGAAATTTCCAACCGAGGGCGAGCAGCTCAGAACGGGGCGGGGGGGGGGGTGGTGTCCCCAAAATCCATTTTGGGGAGACACAATGGGGAGGTTCCAGGCTTGGATCAGCCATCCCTGACCCTTTTTGCTCCACAGTGGAGCAGGACAGGGACCTGTTCTCACCCAAGCCCTACTGGAAGGAGTTCAGGTTCGACCTGACCCAGGTGCCGGCGGGAGAGGACGTGACGGCCGCAGAGTTCCGCATCTACAAATCCCGGGGTGTCCCCAGCCACGCCAACTGCAGCCTCCACATCAGCATCTACGAGGTGGCTGCCCAGCATTCCAACAGGTGACAGCCCTGGGAAGGGCAGGGAGGGGGGGAATGAGGGTGAGGGGGGTGGGGATGAAGGCAGTGGGAGTGGGGAAGGAGTGATGGAGGTGGAGATGATGGGAATGGGGGTGCAGGATGAAGATGATGGGGATGGGAAAGGGTGTGGGAATGGAGAAGATGGGAAGGGAGTGGGAATGAAGGTGGGAAGGGAATGGGAATGCAGGTGATGGGAATGGGGGTGAGAATGCAGAGAATGGGGAGGAAGATGATGGAAATGGAATGCAAATGAAGGGAATGGGAATGGAACTGGAGAAAGAAGGGAATGGGGGTGGGAATGGGGCGATGGGGATGGAAATGAAGATGATGGGGGTGAGGAATGCAGGAGATGAGGATAAAGATGATGGGAATGGGAAAGGGAACGGGAGTGGGTAAGGGAATGGAGGAGATGGGAATGAGAGTGGAAAAAGTTAATGGGGATAAGGATAGGTACAGGAATGAAAATGGGAATGGGGATGATGATGATGGGAATGGGGATGAAGATGATGGGTATGGGAAAGGGAGTGGGAATGAAAATGTGAATGAGTAAGATGGGAATGGAAATGGAAACAAGGTTGATGAGGATAGGGATAGGTACAGGAATGAAAATGGGAATGGGGATGATGATGATGATGGGGATGGAAATGAAGATGATGGGGGTGGAAATGAAGATGATGGGGGTGGAAATGAAGATGATGGGGGTGGAAATGAAGATGATGGGGGTGGGAACTGGGATGAAGATGGCGAGGATGGGGACAGCTCCGGGGACCAGCTCCAGGCTCTCCCGTCCCTCCCCACCCGCAGCGGCACCGCCGTGTCCGGCTGCTCCCACACTTTCCCACAGGGCAGTGCCACGCCCTGGCATTCCCACCTGGGAGGGGAGGGAGCTTTTCCCAGGGCAGCTGCCAGGACACCCCCACCGTGTCCAGCACAGCCAGTGGCACCCAGAGCCAGGATCTGTCCGGACACAGCTCCCAGGAGTCATTCCCATTAATTATCCTTCCTGCTGCAGCCCTTTGGGTGCTGTTACTCAGCTGCTCCTTTTCCCCCCTGTTCCTGCAGGGAATCTGACCTGTTCCTGCTGGATGTGCAGGACCTGCGTGCTGGGACAGAGGGCTGGCTGGTGTTTGACGTCACGGCCGCCAGCAACCACTGGTCAGTGGATCAGAGGTACAACCTGGGGCTGAGGCTCTACGTGGAGACTGATGATGGTGAGTCTGCCCCACCTGCCTGCGGCGTTTGGGGCCAAATTCCCAGGAATTGGAGCCCTCTCGGTGCCGTGGGATGTGGTGGGGGGGGTTGATCTCAGTGAAGTTTTCAATTTCCAGCAGTCTGGGTTTGCAGGTTCTGATGGCATGGACTGTAATTAACCCCATTAACACTTAATGAACTCCTTACCTGAAGGGATCCTCTGTGCGTGTGTGTGGCAGAGGATTAACCCTCTTTTCCCCACGGGATTAAATCTGCTCCAGCAGTGCTTTTTCCAGGTGGGAAGGCACACAAAGAGCAGCTCCTCTTCCACAGCAGGAGGAACCCCAGCCAGGAACACAGGGCTGGAGGAGAAAATCAATT
The DNA here is from genome assembly GCA_013401135.1 of Cettia cetti. Classification (NCBI taxonomy): domain Eukaryota; kingdom Metazoa; phylum Chordata; class Aves; order Passeriformes; family Sylviidae; genus Cettia; species Cettia cetti. Next base: position 7,808 of record VZUI01027334.1, read on the forward strand.
TTAATCCTCAAACAGCCCCTTGTGACCATTTTGTGCTGGAACAGGATCCTCAGGGGGCTCCTCAGGATGCCAAACCCACACCTCCTGCCGCAAATTTCCTATATTTTTAATCTCTTCTTTACCCAAACGAGTTTTATTTGAGGACAAACCCAGCCACGGTCCTGTCCCCGCAGGGCACAGCGTCGATCCGGGCTCGGCCGGGCTCCTGGGGCGCCGGGGACCCCGCTCCAAGCAGCCTTTCATGGTGACATTTTTCCGGGCCAACCCCAGCCCCTCCCGTGTCACACGAGCCGCCAAACCCCCGAGGAGGAGGCAGCCCAAGAAATCCAACGACCTCCCCCACCCAAACAAGCTGCCGGGGATTTTTGGTAAGGTGTTTTCTGGAGGAGGAGGGATCCCTATGGAAAACACGAGGCTCTGATTGTCAGCGCCTTGAAATTCCCGATTTTTGGCCCCAGGGAAACAGAGCAGAAAGTTCTGAGGTTTTAGGATTGGAGGGTTTTGCAGTTTGGGTTTGGATTGGATGCCCTCAAGGAAATGGTGTTTTGTGAGCGTGTCAGGATTACTGAACATTGGAATTTTTGCCTCATTGCCCTTGGCTTTGGAGCCCTGGGAAGGTGTCACAGCTCCAGAAAGCTCAGGCAGGAGGGGAGCAGGAAGGGCCTGAAACCACTGAGTTTGGGAAACCCTCAAAGTGAGCAAAGCTGGGGTTTAGCCCTTCCAAGGCTGAATTCCTTCACCCCAATATTAGAATATCAATTTATCGTCCAGTCTGGAGCTGCTTTTCCCTTTGTGCAGCAGTGAAAGCTCTTCTCCTTCGGTTCTCCTGGGCTAATCCCAACCCCAGGGACTGTATCCAACCCCTCAGGGGGGATGACTGCAGGGGGAGGGTGGGATGGGGGATTCCAGGGCTGAAATTTTCCCCTTTTCCCACAGACGATGTCCACGCCGCAGATGGGCGGCAGGTCTGCCGGCGCCACGAGCTCTACGTCAGCTTCCAGGACCTTGGCTGGCTGGTACTTGTCTGCTGGGAGAAGTAAATGGCAAAACCCCCCCCCCACATCGCTCCATTCCCCCACCCTGGGCACCCTCCCAGGCTGGATTCTCCTGCCTGTGAAACCATCCCGGGAGCTGGGAAGGCAAACATGAACTGCCACAACCCCAAACCCCACCGGTGATCCCGAACAGCTCATGGCTCAGTCCAAAAAATCAAAATACACCCGTGCTGCTGGCCCAGCCACGTGGGGAGGAGGTGGCTGAGTTGTTTATGCAGGTGGGGAATGGATGAGGGGGCACAGAAGGGTGAAGCCCTCAATGTAATCTCTTTTTTTTTTTTTTTTTTCAGGACTGGGTGATTGCTCCACAAGGATACTCAGCCTACTACTGTGAGGGGGAGTGTGCATTCCCGCTGGACTCGTGCATGAACGCCACCAACCACGCCATCCTGCAGTCCCTGGTCAGTGCAGGGACTTTGGGGGTCCTGGGGAGCAGCCAGAGCCCAGCAGGTCCTGAGGAAGAGCTGGGATTTTGGGATGAGCACGGCTGGGTTTGAGGGTGTTTCAGTGGGAGGGGGCAGTCGGGCTCCTGATTGAAATAAAGAATTAGTGGGTGAATGCACATCTGGATGGGTGGATGCACATCTGGATGGGTGAATGCACATCTGGATGGGTGCTCACACATCTGGGTGGCTGCTCACAGGCTCATGGGGTCACACAGTTCTGTCCCCATCCTCACCCCCTGGATTTTGTAATTCCAGAGCTCCCTCACCTCTCGGTTTTCTGATCCTGCTCCTGTTTCACAGCAGCTGGAGCAAAAATCAGTGATTCCTGGCAGGTTAATGATTCCTCTCCCCTAGGGAGCAGGGACAAGCCCTGGGCAGCCTCGCTGCTCTTCCCAAAAAGGCTCCGTGTCATCCCTGCATCCTCCTCTCCAGCTGTTTCCGAGGGTTTATCCACAGCCCCAACACCCAAACCTTGGGCTCAGCATATTCTGAGCAGGAAAGATTTAATTCTTTGGGGTTTTTGTTGGTTTGGTTTTTGTGGGTTTTTTTTTGTTTTTTTGGTTTTTTTTTTCTTTTTCCCAAACCCACCCCACATCCCAGCCAGCGCTTTAATTTCTGGAATTTCCTGCCCTGTGAGTGTTTGGTTTCCCAATGGCAGAGCCACCCCGGCTCCGGTGCTCGCGGTTAATTACAGGGAGCGCCGAGCCCTCGGCCGAGCCTTTGAAGGTGTCGCCTGGCGGCGTTTAATTTTGACATTAATGAAGCTTCCAGGGCCCATCCGGGGGCTGAGAACCATCCTGGCAGCGGCAGGGAGGGGTCCTTTCCCCCCCCTACACCCACCCATCACCCCCTAACCCCAGCGCTGTTCCCAAAAACGGAGCCGTTTGGGCAGGATGTGAATCACCTGGATCCGGCCCTTCTGGGAAGCGCCGGGGCAAAGGCGGCTGCGGAGCCGTGCCAGCCCCAGCCTGAGCTGCAAATAGCAGGGTTGGACAGCAAAAACACCGGACTTCCGAGCTGGGAGAGCTCGGCTGCCCCTGCCATAAATTAATCGCACATGTCGGGGCAGCCAGCGAGGGCTCTGCCCTCCTGCCAGCCTCCCTCCGGCTGCTCCCTGCAGGAAAACACCGGGATAAAGGCAGTCCCGAGCAGGGGAAAACGATCCCAAAGCAGAGTCGTGATCACAGAGGTGTTGAGGACTTTAGGTTTGTAGTTCGGGGTGGAGAATCTCTGTTGGAACAACATCCAGAGCCCCCCGCCCACACCGGAGCCTGACCCGTGCTGTGCTGATTTATGGGGTTTTTTTAAAAGTCATTTGTCTATTTTTGTGAGAGAAAGGGCCCTGAAATCCCAGATTAATGAAGGGGCTGCCTGGCCCACGCAGTGCCATGAGCCCTGATCCAATATAAACCACAGCAGGGACTGCCTGGAGTTTAGAATAAATATTTTTGCAAAAAGATGGAAATAATCCCCCCATTCACCCGGGGTTTTTTGGTTGGTTTGACGCTTTTTCTGTTGCCTGGAGCCACGTTTGCTGGCACTGACAGGCTCCATCCACCCCCCAGGTCCACCTGATGAAGCCTGAGGCCGTGCCCAAGGCGTGCTGTGCCCCCACCAAGCTCAGTGCCACCTCTGTCCTCTACTACGACAGCAACAACAACGTCATCCTCAAGAAGCATCGGAACATGGTGGTGAAATCCTGCGGCTGCCACTGATGGACAGGTCCCATTCCCACTCCTGAGTGTCCCATCCCTGCCCCTGAGTGTCCCACTCCTATCCCTGAGTGTCCCACTCCCACCCCTGAGTGTCCCATACCCACTCCTGAGTGTCCCCTCCCATCCCTGAGTGTCCCATTCCAGCCCCTCAGTGTCCCATTCCCACTCCTGAGTGTCCCACTCCCACTCCTGAGTGTCCCCTCCCATCCCTGAGTGTCCCATTCCCACTCCTGAGTGTCCCATCCCTGCCCCTGAGTGTCCCACTCCCATCCCTGAGTGTCCCACTCCCACTCCTGAGTGTCCCACTCCCATCCCTGAGTGTCCCACTCCCACTCCTGAATGTCCCACTCCCACTCCTGAGTGTCCCCTCCCACTCCTGAGTGTCCCCTCCCATCCCTGAGTGTCCCACTCCCACCCCTGAGTGTCCCACTCCCACTCCTGAGTGTCCCACTCCCACTCCTGAGTGTCCCACTCCCATCCCTGAGTGTCCCCTCCCATTCCCACTGGAGCAATGTGACCCCTGGGTTTCTGCTGCATGCATGGAAGAGGAGTTTTATGGGCTGCATCAGAGCAAAATCCATCAATAATAATAATTAATAATATTAAAACCAAAAATAAACCCTTCCCACCTCTTTCTAGAAGTGGATGTAAATAATATAAAACCTCCTTTCTCTTATCCTGCTTAATGAGACACACAGATACATACCAACACACACACACATATATATATATATATATAGGAAAGAGAGGATTTTTGGCTGATCCTGTTTTGTCTGTGACTGATTTGTTTTCCCTGATTTGTTTTTTGTGGTGAAGGCAGTTTTGGAGGGGGGAGGCAGCATCCAGGTTGCTCTGGGACTGTTTCTAGCTGTGTATTTCTGCACTAACACACCTCTACTCAAAGTGCTTTTAATCCCCTTAATGAAAATATCATCAGCCAATTAAGCAGCTGGCTGACTAACCCCCTCCTGTTTACCCAAAGTTCACCAAACTCAGCCAGTTGGAAAGAAAAAAAAAAAAAAAAAAAAAGAAAATAT
>VZUI01027335.1:0-55511 GCA_013401135.1 Cettia cetti
TTTCTTTCTTTCTTTCTTTCTTTCTTTCTTTCTTTCTTTCTTTCTTTCTTTCTTTCTTTCTTTCTTTTTCTTTTTTTTTTCTTTTTTTTTTTTTTTTCTATTACATCTACTGCATCTTGGTTCTTTATTCTTCAGAAACATCTTTAAATAAATGTTTCAAAGCCAATGAATCCTGCCCACATACACACAAAAATAATGCTGAGGTGGTCTACATATAATCAAGCTTTGTGAACATGGAACTTTTATACTTAATGTTCTGGATACTGCTGTTAGTAAAAAGGTTACATCCTTACTAGTGCTTCCTGTGTGTTTGATACAGGACTCAGCAGTTAAGTTGGTTGTTGGAGAGGGCTTCTGACGCTATGGAAGATAAACCTTTGCTTGATGTTTTACTGATTTCCATTGTGTTACTGAATGGTCTCATGATATTTAGTTAGCCCTGAAACAGAAACAGGCACATTTTTATATTCACAGGTCAGAGCCACTTGACCTAAATGCCCCCAAGTCCCTGGTCTTTATGTTTTTTGCTAGCTGGCAGTGGGATTTTCGGGGCACATATCCAGAAACACTAAGCACGGGGACTTAGCAGGAATTTTGGCCGGCTGAAAACAGTGAAATTGGTGAAATTTTGGGCTGAAATGCTTCAAAGTGAGAAATAAGCCTAAGAGGTTTGAGTGAAAGTCCAGCGTTTTCAGTAACTTACAACTTCAGTTTGCCTGGTAAATGGATTGGTTTACCCTTGCCTAGAATACATGGAGAGAAATCTTGTAGAGGAACTTTCTCACAATGTCTGAATTTGAGGAAAATAATCCTACATCCACTGAAGGGATGTCATGGTGAAGTATTAGATGAATATTGGCACTTAATGCTGCTTCTTTCAAATAGTACAACATTATTGTATATACTATGATTTTTTTTTTTTTTTGGTCATATATCCTTAGCTTTAAGAAAATACATAAAGGAATTTCTAGTTTTATAATTGCATTAAAAAGATTTAAAAATATTTCTGATCATAACAGAGATTTTTTTAAAAATCCCTGGCTTTTAAGATAATCACAAAACTGAAGAGTTTTTGGATGTTTGAAGTTTCAACACTGTTTGTCTCTTTTCTGTAGAGGAGTTTTTGTCCACTTCATGTATAGTCAATAAAAAGTTAAAGTATGATATTTCTATCTTTATACATCTGATACACTTAAATTGCAGTTTTGTTTTTATTTTTCCAGTAATGCCTATTCATTTGGGGGGCAGTATTCTCATATGTGATATTCTAAACTAGGAGATAATTACCTCTTGAATGAGTAGCATCTTTGAAAATGCTGACATAAATATTTTCCAGGTAGAATGGATTCATGCTGATAGGCTTATGAAAATATTCAGTTGCACCCAGAGGGTAAAATAAAAGCTTCCAAAATATTGCTAGTGATGTGTCTCAGTTTTTTCCTCCATCTAGATCAGATTTTCATTCATGATAAACTTAATGCACCTCAACAGCTACAACAGTCACTAGAGTTGTAGAAGTTTGTGTTGGTTTGTTGGCTGGTTTTCCCCCTAGTATTTAAACAAGGTAAAAGTAGAAATGATGGCCACCTTGAGCTTCAGAATTTTCACTGTGGTTCACATCTGAAATCATTATGGCAGCAATCAATAGTTTGCATGCTCCTTAACTTTCTGAGGCGAAAATAGAAATCTTTGATAGTCATCCTGGTTATCTGGCAGAAGAGAGTGATGAATGTGCAGCCTGATTTGTTACCAAAGCTCCTTTCATGTGATAAAACTACTTTTTATTATTTGTTGTTCAGTTTGGGATGGATTTAATGTGGATTTTTGTAAGTAATTAATCAAATTTTTAGTTCATAAGTGTTGGCTGAACTGCAACATGTCTGTAATGGAACCAGACATAACCTTTGGGAACTGTATAGTTATATAGTAGAGGGTGCACCATACAATGCAGCTATGCAAAAAGATCTGAGTTCATTGTAACTCCACAGCTTGCATGAGGGCCTGGCACCTTAGCTCCTCAGCTAAATTGGTCACTAATGGCCTGCCCATGCAAATAAAGGTAATATCCCAGCACCCTGTAAGTGGAGAGGAGGAACACAGATGTACAGCCGAGGCTACACATAACTACACCTTACTAGGAGTTAAATGATTGCAACACATCCAGGACAGAAAGTTAATAATAACACATGGACATCCCAAGTTCATGTGCATGTATGTGTGAGGACTTTTTGTATGGTTTTGGTTTTTGAATTGGAAAGCCATAAGTTAGTATGATAGTGTCTTCTGGAGCTGCTGAGGACTCTCAGTCCCTGAAAGTGGTGACTGATATGCACCAGTGTTGATAAGTATAAAGGCAAGGGATTGGCCTTGCTGGGACAAAATTTGTTACGTTGTGGGATCTTGCTCTCACAATTTACTGATGTAGCAATAAAATTTACCCAAAAAAGTACTAGAGAAATGGGATGGTTATGCAACAGAAACATCATTTTGCAGCCTTAACATAAGGTGGTCTAGGTGAACAGTTGTTGTGCAAAGTGTTCCTCCATTGAAGTACAGGTAGTGTCATCTCAAAGGAAAAGAGATGGTACACAGTACCAATTTACCAGATTTACACAAATCTATTTAAACTGTTGGAGACATGCCAGCTTTGCATCTGGTTTATTGTTCAGGATATTCTGAGATTAAAAAAAAACCAAAAAACAAAAAAAAAACCACAAAAAACAACAACAAAAAAAACCAAACCAACCAAAAAAGCCAGTAGAAAAGCCAGTTCTGGTTCAGTAAGTGCATCCCATTCTTGCCAATCAGCTGGGCTTTCTGAGAGACTGATCCAGAGAGGCAGCATGGCCTCAACTTCTGATTATGAGAGGCTAACATCCCAATCTCCTTTTCTGTTCTCAACAGGGTGATTAACTTTTTTCTTTTTTTTTTTCTTTTGCTTTCATTTCATATCTGTAAAATGAGAATGGCAGTAGTTTTGTTGCCAAAGGAAGTTGTGAGATTTGATTTTTTTTATGATTACGTGCACCTTAAATATGGTATGATGGACCAAAGTCGCTATATTAAAGGAAAGTATTACTTATTTGGAGATCTGGCAGTAAGTAGTGACTGCTGAGATGAGAGAACAATTGAGATTCTTTGCATATTGAAAGGCATCAGAAGTGCCCTGTATTTCCTCTTTCCTGTCCTCAGCATCATCACCAGTTAATCTGCAGGAATAAAGAGGTTTGTGCGGTCCCTCTACGTTTTTTGTTGGCCCCTGCTGATGTAAATCGAACATACTGTCCTCCTGTTATCTTCAGGTTTAAAAATACTATTTTTAATCACTTCATACAGGTATCTAATTTGAATCAGCCTGCCACACTGCAGGACTCTTGAGCTTTTTTAATTGGCATCTCATTACATTTGCACAAAGTTGCAGAGACACTGCAGGACACCAGTAGAGACATGTGAATCACCAATCCTGTTGGGCTGGCAACAAGATGGTGTGATACACCAGGGGAGTTTCAGAGTCCCCTGTATGTGGTTAAGAGGACTGAGTGGAAGCAATCAAGTTCAGACATGTTGGTGTGACTGCTTCTAGGTCCTGCCTATACCATCTGAAACAGAAGTGTGAAGGAAGCTTGCCTGGGATTTTTAACAGCAGTATGGTGTTAAACCAGCCTGGTTTCTAGGAACAGTTCCTGGGATTCTGGTAATGCAGAGCTCCCTGAAGGTATTAATGGAGATGTCATGGGGCAAATACGTGAAGTACATCAAAAGCAGTGTTTCAGCCCATCACAGGGATAGGCAAGGTACCCAACCAGTTCATGGTGTCAGTCTCACTTAAATTTCTTCACCATCTGAAAATCAACCCTTAGGTATCTGCTAAGAGGCTAATGTTTTGGGTTTTTTTTTTCTGAAGGAAGTAGCTCTTATCTTCAGACATGTTTATATGATGCCGTGACTCCTTTTCCAGTTTTGGCTGCCAACAAGATATGTCTAAACTTAGCATGTTGGTGTGCCTGGAGACAGAAAGTGAAGAGGAGATACTAGAGCAGTCTAGAATATGTTATTTGGCACTGAAGTGCTTTCCTTCCCTCTCAGTCCATCATCCAAATCTTGTCATTCACAACAAAGTCTTTCATAGTTCTGTTGGGCTCTGTGGTTTTCCCTATCTTCCCCTTAGTACTGAAAATCAGGGCTCTGCAGCTTTCTGGCAGAACTGGAGATGTGTGGTCCGGCTGCACCAAACAATTTTTCACCTGCCTTTTATGGCACTAGTATTTTTTTTTTCATTCTTTTGGAGGCTTTGCTAGAGGGGTTAGGGCTCTTTTGCCTCTCTAATGACAATTGCTAGAGACTAACTCTGAAGTGAGAAGACAAGTTTGCAGAAAAAGAAAAGCAGGAGTATCATCTACCAGGTAGACCAGCATTGCTTGTTCTTGCATTCGGGATGGACAGTGCAGCCTTTTCCTAAGCAAGTTGGGAGCCCTCTGCTCCAGCCTCTTTCTCATGGGGTGAGACCATGTGTGGCCTAACCAAAATTTGGTGTCTGTGGCATGGGAGATGTACAATCCTGGCACATGACAAGGCTTGCTTGCGGGTTCTGCTGCATGGCCAGGCACAGGCCAGCCGTGTGACTGCCATGCAGGTCCTCACTGTCACACGGCAGGTTTGTGTCCAGTCCCATGACAGAGCTGAAAGCTGCCAGCAGCCACACATCCTCCTTCCTCTTCTTGCCAATGGTCCAAGTGCATAGCCATTGACCTCCTCATATAATGGAGAGGAGGAATTGCAGACCCACAGGAGTGTGGTGTGGTGGTGAGCAGGCTTTCACTGAGCATTTTGAATCAAGCAAATGGGCAGTTTTATGTTGGCAAAACATTAAATCAGGATTCTCCATTCAAATCACACCACTCAGGACTTTTTTAGTGGTTTAGATGGATTAAATGATTAATAAGACAACCCAGAATGGAGCCACTGATGGTTAGGATGTAAGTCTAAGAAAGACTTTCAGGCAAGGAACCAGTTGTGCAAATCACATCTTGTGGGGTTTTTTTCTTTCAGGTCAAACATATATTTGGACTTTATAAAGATTATGATTAATTTGATTAATTTCTGATTGAGGGCCAAAACTAGCTTAAGTTGGAATCTACTCCATATTTGCTTTCCAACAATCTTGAGGTTTGAAAATGTTTGGTTTAGTTCTATAGTTCTGTGAGTACACAAACCCCATGCGGCTTTGGAAGGGGTGGCTTGGGGTTCCAGTTTGGGTCTGGCCCTAAGCATTGTTGTAAGTGAGGGGAACTGGGCTCAGTTCTAGTGTTCTTACTGAGATTCAGACTTCATCAAAACATAAGGAAATTTGTTATCCTGGTTCAGATGCATATATGACATCCCTAGAAAGTTAGAGGAAAGTTAAGAATCTAGGTGCCTCCCAGCTTACAGGTTTTGGACCTGTATCAATTGCAAATCTGAATATTTTTCAAACTTTAGTGTTTCTGACCAGTACTCAGATTTCTACCTGAACGTCTTGTATTTGAAAGGTCAAGTCTGGTTTTTTATCCAAAGTTGGTACATTTTAAATATCTCTTCATGTTTGTATTTGTAAGATTGGTAGGACAAAGGAATTAATGTTAGATTGGGGTCAAATATTCCAGGCTGCTAAGAACTTTTCACATCAGATATCTTCATTTTGGTGTAGACCTGGTTTTTAAATTTTTAATTCAGAGGCTATTCCTATTATTTGAACTGAATATAAGGATATGAAAACTTGTGATTTTCATCAGCTGGCTCTGACACAAGTCCCCTTGACAAAGTATTTATATTTTTCCCATAATATTTGCCATTGTAAAACTCTGAGAGATGCCAGGCCAAGATGGGAAGGCTCTTCACATATTTACAGTACCATCTACTCATGGAACTACAGTTGAGTCTGTTTTACAGATGGAAAAACTGAGGCAGTGACTGCTCAATTGGTACTTACACAGCCAGATCGAGTTACCACAGTTAGAAGCAAAGTCTACAAATGCCCCTTCTGCTTTCCTGACCTTACATACCCTTCAATAAGGTGATTATAGTCATAAGTCCAGAGAAGAAAATATGTAATATGACTAAATGTTTGTAATGTATATTTGGAGTAACTTGGAGAGCTGCCTCTACATATGCCAGGTGTGTATGTAGCTAAATATTACAGGAGTTGAACTAAGTCACCTATTAGAGTTTTTTCTCTTTACATTTTTACCCTAAGGTAAGAGAGGCTGTGTTTTGATGAAAAAACTAATGAAAATTAACCTTTTGAAATAAATTACTTAATCCTTCTGTATTTACTGTACATCTGGATGAAACCAGAATGTTTATAAGTGAAATACAAAAATGTGTACAATCTACCAGTGAACAAAACTAATCAAATTCACCAGTCACCAGGCTGGTTAATATTATAAAGACTGTGAATCATGAATATCCAGCCAGCCTGAGGGTACAAATCCATGAATCTAGGGAGTTTACCTGTCTCTTTTAGTCAGCAAGCAATCCCTTTTCCATCACTACAATTTAGGCATATATTGCCTAATAATAAATGTGATAATAAAAATGTATTTTGGGAAGCGGGATGTTTTAATAGAGCTTTAGATCAAAAGTGAGATTCATTTTACTTAATTTAGCCAACTACAAGCTAGCTGCTTAGCCTAATCTAGTTGTGTAGGCTCCCTCTTCAGTGGGGAGACAGAAAAAGCTGGGATGAATTGCTTTTGGGAGGTGCCTGTCTCTCCACTGACAATAGAGGGAGCCTACACAACTGGCTTAGACAGGACAGTTAACTTTTAGGTGGGTATGAGTTACTCCAGGAAAAGTCTGTTTTGCTTCAGGAGATTGAGTTCTCTTCTGTTTGTCTACTGATTTACAGCATAACCTTGGGAATATCACTTAATTTTTTTTTAATTTTTTTTTTTTTTTTTTTTACCTAGTATCTCCATCTAAAAATTACTCTATGGATAAAGTTATTGGAGAACCTTTGCCGAGGATGAAATACAAGTGCAAAATGTTTTTCCCCTGGTCTTCCTACTTTGACATGTCTGTAGTTGTCATTGTAGTTGTCATTAAAATAAACAGAATTTTTGTGATAGCATAAGCTTACATGTGATGAGAAGCAGGGCTGAGTGAAAATTATTTTAGAAGCAGCATACATCTTCTTCAGATGTGACTGAATATTGTAAAAATAAAAATATAGTTACTGGTTACGTGTATTGTTTCTTCTATCTTTGCTTCTCTTTTGCACCTTCCACCACCTGTCCATCCCCTCTCCTCCCCCCAGCAAAAATATATAGGGAATGGGGAGAACATTCTTCAGATTAGACCTGTATTTTAAATAACCTTGGCCTGTTTGTAACTGGGAATTTTTTTTTTTTTTTTTTACTTGAGAGATTTATTTCTGTCCTTGTAACACCATGTACTATATGCATTGCACCTGTTCAGACATAAGCACAGCACATTATTATAGCTGTAGGGGTAGAAGCTTCCCAATATATATTTTTTGAAAGGAGGGAATGCTGGGGAGAATAGCCCTCTCTTTTCAATTGTTTACCGAGCAGTCTCTTAGGAAGACTTCTTCCTCATCAAGATCAATTTTCCCTGCTCCTCTATTGTCTGGGGAAACCTATCTTCAGGAGCTTCTTTCTTGAAAGATCTCATGACTTTAAAATCATCAGTGGGCTTTGTGTAGTCTGCCTGTCAAAAGAGATATGTTTACACTTTCCCTGCATGTGTTAGAGCTATAAGGTTACGGAGCAGAATGGCTGATACGTTTCGGCGCTTCATGCTAATATGCACAAAAAATGTATTTATGATAATCATATGGACTCTCTGAAACAATGCGTTCCAACATCCTGTAACATAAATAAGAAAGGTGGAGCCAGCCGGCACCGAAGTGTTTATTTGCCAGCAATGCTGCTCAGCCCCGTGTACCTTTGCGAGGCTGCCTCAGCCTGGCGGTATTGAACCTGTTGCTGCATTAGCCGAGTTGTATTTTGCTAGCTCGGGGAAGGAGGGTTGTCTGCTGTCTGGTAGGAGGGCTTTGTCTGTGTGCGCCTTTCTCTCTCTCCCTCTCTGGCTCTGCCTGTCTCTCGCACTCTCGCTCGCTCTCGCTCGCTCTCTCTCGCTCGCTCTCCCTTTCCCGTCTCTGTGGTTTGTAAGGTAGGTTGCAGTGTGTGTATATACACAACATCAAGAGCAGGAAAATGGACTCATTAGGGAGGCAGGCAGTCATTACCACTCACACTGTACTTCCAGGGAGACAGCGACTATGAGGAGACAAACTGAGGACTGGGGAACAAGGTAGGCCAGTCAACTTTTATAAAACATAAAAGAATAAAGCCTCTACTCTCTTTAAACCACCAGCAGTTCTTTATCCTCCCCCCCCCCGCCCCCTCCCTCGATTTTTAATTTAGAGATGTAAGTTTGCCAGACCTATTTGCTAGCTTAAAATTCGGAACATCTATAGAAGGCCTTACCCTCTACAAATGTTCCCCCCCCCCGACTTATTTAAGGGTGTGCCCTCTTATGATTCACTTTAATTACTTTTTTTTTAATCATGAAGGAAACAAATACGTTTGTTTTCCAACACTAGTTCCAAGTAAATCAATATCTTTCACTCTTTTAAAACAGCTCTGTCCGTATGTTTGTGGGTCTCTCTGCTCTTTCTTTTCTGTTTATGCAGTTCCATCTGTCCGTCCATATATCATGTTCTCCTTATTTACTGCTAAATGGGGGTTTATTAGTATTTGCCAATGACTTTTCACTGTAATGTCGGTGACCAGGGTTAACGGTGACTCTCCTTCTTTGTTTTCTATATATATGCACACTGTAAGTTTAAAGTCCATGCTTGGCATACGGTAAATAAAAGCAAAAAAAAAAAAAAAAAAAAAAAAAAAAAGAGAGAAAGCAGGTTCCACTCTTCCTGACAGGATTTTTTTTCAGAGATTTTGCTGCTTATCTGTTTTGGTGTGGGGGCAGAGGGGGTTAATTTTCGTCATTGTACGTGTACTTTTCCTTCTGGATATTTTTAACATCTATTTTTCATTATTAGTGTTTTTGCAGTTTCCTTTGCTAGGAAGAAAGGAGACGTATATTCTAACTTTTATGTTGCTGATCTAATGTAACATTATGGAGGCATCACTGGGTTAATAAGAATTCAAACTTTCTAAGAGGGAGTTTGTATCCTTGGCTGCCCCCCACCCTCCCACTTTATGCATGGTTATGCTTGTGTTTCCGTGTGTACTGACGGGGAAGGGAGGGGGAAGGGAATAGATATTTTTTACAGTGGTGGCAAATTATGAAATCTATCGAGCCATTTTGTCCAGAAATAGTAACTATTTATTTACCATTTTTCATTCCACAAATATGCTACTTATTTGTATTTTCAAACATTGAAGCTTTTCTCTGAATTGATTTTTTTTTACTTCTTTTTTTTCTTTTTCTTTTTTTTTTTTTTTTTTTTCCTGGGGAAGGGATTTGTGATGCATTTCATAGCCCATTTAGCATTGTCGAGTTTTTGGAGCCCAGATTTATCATGGGTTCTAAAGACTGCTTAAACTGATCCATTTGAAATGGTCTTTTTATCTGAGCTCTTGTCATTTCTGTTGGAGAGTAAAACTGCTACTCTGCTGGTAACAAAAAAAAAAAAAAAAAAAAAAAAAAAAAAAAAAAAAAGGAAAAGGGGTAGTGGAAGTGAGTTACATAAAATGTTTTGGAGAATCCTAAGTAATTATATAAAATGGACGCAGATCAGTGGAGATCTCTGAACAGTAACAATCACCTTTTTTTTAATAGAAAATTATTTATTTAATAGCAAGAGGTGGACTTCTTAAAAACAAGCATTAGGCCTTCCTTTTAGCACAAAGAAGTCCATAATGCAATATTCCTAACCCACCTGAGGCTGCCTAGGAGATTCTCCAAAACCTTCCAATCCTTTGAAATGTTTCTTAAAAATCCATTATTTTGCAGCCAGAAAGAACTTTTGCTGCCAACAGGTTTTTTTGCTGTTGTTTGGTGGTTTTTTTAGCTGTCCTTTAACTTACGAGTCCCCATTTCTACAGAAGTGCCTCCTCGCTGAACAAACTCAGTTAATTGAAACCCAAAGCAGCAGATCTATTCACTGGCACTATAACTACAGAAAACACTTGCTCCATTTTATTAGCAGCTTTTCCAGAACATGAGTGAAACTTTTCAAGGTTTTATATATCAGTGTGCCAAAATCTGGTGGCTCGTCTCTTAGCTGGGGAGTGACATCTATTGTTTATTAATTTTTTTTCTTCCTTATTTTTATTCAAACTTCTAAATTAATAATTTGTTGATAGAGTTTAAATGTGTTTGTTGCTCTAAATGACCTGTTAACTGTAGCGAGGTATTTCTTCCTCTCCTGAAGTTTGAATCTCAGGCTTTGAAACTCAGATTGGTTGTAGAGGGGATGCTGAAGCTATGCCAAAAAAATGTAGAGGTCTTCCAGGTGGATTTGCTGATGCCTCTAGAGGGTGGTCAGCCTGGAGTGAGGCAGCAGGAATGTTTGCAGCCGTCCTCCTCGTGGGATGGGTGAGGGGTTTTCAGGCACCTGTCATTTTTTCCTGCGCCAGTGCAGGTGTGTGTTCCTCAACAGCCCAGGTTTTTTGTAGGAGAGCACGTGGACCTGTCCTCAGGATTCTTGCATGTGCTTTTAGCAGAAGCCCAGACTCATCTGAACATTTTTGAAAAACTTTAAAAATGACTACAAGATACCTCTTGATTTTATGAAAACTCCAGGCAAGAGGAATTCAAGCAGAGAAAGAGAGTCCCAGTAGGGGAAACATTTTTCATTACCCGGTAAGATTTCTTTCTAATAGTAAAACCCTTTTCACTAGGAGATGTAATTTTCCTTGAACCCCAAATATATGCTATTAAAAAAAAAAAAATCTTAGCTGTTTCAATGGCACAAAGTCCGTTTGCAATCTGGATGCAGCAGCAAAGGGTAAAGTATGCCTAAGTAAACTTAAATCCAGCGTATGGTGATGTAGCTGGAACTCGGGGAATGCCAGACCTGTTGGCCAGGGCGGCACGGCCGGGTCTGGTGGCGCGGGGTGCTCCGGGTCCCCTGCCCGCAGCCTGGGCAGCTGCTCACTGGGTCACACTGTGCTTTATTTTAGTGTTGGAGCAGACAGTTATCTAACACACCCACATGAGGAAGTGCTCTGGAGCAGTTATTTCATGCCTTGCCATGCCCTGTAGCTAGAGCAATTTTGGGCTGAATGGCGTGTGTATGTGCCGCTCTCACTCCTGGGAGACGAGAAGCAATGCTGTTGGGGATTCTATGTGTATGTTTTTGTGCTGGGGTTTTGGTGTTTTGTTGTCTCTTTTTTCAACAGGACCGAAAATGGGATATAAGACACATAAATCCAAATACCAGACAAATACCAACTCAAATTATTTTTAATAGTGGAGGATTTTGCTTTTCTCTTAAAGAAGGAAAAAATATCTATCTTGTTTATTTTGATAAAGACAGTTGTAGCAATTTCCTGAGTTGAATATATCATTATTATAAATATTACTCACAGTTTTCCTATTTTCACATTTTCTTCATAGGCCCAGCTTATTCATAAGGGAAAACAGCTGCAGAATATTAAAAAAAATTGTAATATTATTTATATAAAACTTTGATGTAGATAGGGAATAGTGTCCCCTGCTAGAGAATTCTGTGGGATGGCTTACAAATCCCATACAAGAGAGATTACAGTTTTAGATAAATTGTTATTTAAATCGTTTCAAAAAAAAAACCTTGCTCATTTTTGCAGACCATATGAGGTTTTAAGCAGAATAATTTGAATAGAAGTTCTGTTTAGAAATTGATGGCATGCTGTGGCCTTATAGATTGCAGTTGGTTTCACTCCAGTCTGTTTTTATAGGACTTCTTTAAACTGCGATCTGTATGGTAAAGAGCTTCTGCTGAAAGACATTCATAAATGTTAATGGGAATTTAAAAACTGAAATTTAACTTCAAGTTACTTAGTTGTGTTTTTTTAACAAAACTTTTAGAAAGTCCAAATCCTTTATAAAAGCTTTTTTTTTTTTTTTTTTTTTTTTTTTTTTTTTTTTTTTTTTTTTTTACTGAAACAATGCACTGGAAATAGTTACTGTTAAAGAATAACTTTTTCACTCTGAAGGATCTGACATTCACACTGTGGTGCGGGAAAACGATGGCAAATCACAGTGAAACGGACTTCACTGTTCTTGTTAGTTTGGTCCAAGAAAATTCTAGAAAGTAAACAAACAGTATCAACTGTGAAAAATAACTTGGCTTTTTGATAATCTCTCTATGCCAGTTTTCTCTTGCTGAAAAGTAGTGTTTGACCATACACCAAATTTTGAGATCTTACTTTTTTAATATCTGTACTGTTTTAACTTGAAGAGATTTTCATAGATGTATGAAACTTTCAGTGAGGAGGAAATAGAGGCAAATGCTTTTGTCCAGGTGGTTTTTCCTTTGATAGTGTTGACTATATTCTTGGTCAGTATTTATTATAAAAGTTAATATTTAGTTCTATTCTTAGTTCTACGGCACTGATCCAATTCTCCTCTATTAGGAGCATTTTGGAATGAATACTGTGTCTGTCTTTCATGTTTTCTTACACTTTTGTACTTAATCCTCCAGCACCATCATGTGCTATGATGGCATTCTGACCACCCAGCGCTGGCAGAAGTTCTGTTTGCAGTTGGGTCTTGTAAAATGGTCACCAGAGGCACAGGGCCATGTGCCACCTCCTCTTCCATAGCTGCTGGGGCAGCCAGGACTGCCAGTGCCACGAGACAGGTTGCTACACAGCCCTGAGGTTTGCAAGGAGAAAGAAGTTCAGCTTTTACCACATGCAGGAAAGAAGGGAAGGCTATATCTTGAAGTAGATAGAATATAGGAATGGGAAGTTGGGCTAATGGGATAAAGCTAATGGGATAAACCCCACTGTTCTGACAGCTGGCTGTTGGCTTTGGTGGAATGAGTGTGGAGGGTCCCGGGCTGTGTGAGAGTCAGATGTTCACCTCCCAGACAAGCGAGCCACTGGCTGAGTTGGAACTAGGTGGCACTATGGGAGGAAAGGCCACGGACTATTCCAGAACAAAGGCTGAAATCCTTTCATGCCAAAAATGGCCTCATCCCATCACTGGCAACCTGCCCCTCCAGCACCATGGAGGGTGGATTTGCACCTTGTGCTGTACTTGCTGTTCTCAGGTGCTGCTCCTCAAGATCCTTCATGGCAGGTAGAGACTCTAACACAAACTAGTCCTACCTAATCAGACACTGGCAGCATCTGGAGGACTTCCTTCTTCAATACCTCGTGTCGTAGTTCTTTCCTTGTGCTTTTCTGCAGTGGGTGGATGCAGATCACTGGGGAATATTTTATGTCCAGTTTGCACAAGTGTAAATGACAGTACCAAAGGTGAACCAGAACCTGTAGGGTCTTCAGAATATTTGAGCTGCTATCAAACCAGCGGTTACGAAAGTCTATTTAAAACCAGTTGGTACTACAGGAAAGAATAAAGGAAACCTGAATAGGCAATGAATGCTTCCAACCCTCTGCAGAGCACCTATGGGGAATCCTTTGCAGGACAGACATGATGCCGTTCTGAAAATTACACACACAGATGACCTCTTAATCAGAGTGAATTTATCTTGGAATTATGATAAAGCTAAAAATGCAAGCAAGTATAGTGTGTCATTTGATTCGGAGGTAAATACAGCATGGGAATTTTACTGATTTTCCTCTTTTGTTCCTTCTTAACTAAAAGACAACTTTCTGGTATCTCACTTCTAATATCATCGATAGCCATGTGACAAATCCCTTGAGGATACAAAAGTAGGACTGGGAAAGTTGTGTTTTGGACTTCAGAGTTGTCCTTTCAGCTGTCTGAAAGTTAATTATTGATTTCAATTTCCTCCCTAGAGATTCATATGCCTTTCTTTCTGACTAGAAAGTTAGTGGTCACAGTGCAGGAATGTGAAAGTAATTGTCATGTGGCAGTACAAGATTTCATGGGCAGGATGTCAGGAATGTGTAAGATGGAGGTTGACATGGGGAGAAAGTGAAGAAAGACAACTAGGTAAAAGCTTGTGTCCACTGTCGTTTTATGTGGGTTGGATGTGGAGCCTGCTATTCTCCATGGCTCTGGCTCCTAAACTCCCAGCAGTCGGAGAGCTAAGTGAGTCAGTGAGTCACAGGCACTAGTGACAGAGGAATGCTGAGAATAAAAACAAAACAACAACAAAAAACCCAACCAAAAAATCTCATTGTTTAGGCACAAACACAAGAAAACCATGTTTAATTGCTGATGTGCTCCCTCTGCTGGTTCTCTAAAACTAACAAATGCTATTCCCAGGAGACCGGGCCACACCCTCTGGGACACTGCCTGACAAAAATTGTTCCAAATGAATGGCTTCGAGCTCTCTTGCAATGAGCGGTAGTAACAGCAAAAGAAGTCTTCTGATCAGGGGTGTTAAAGCCTTGGCTACCAGACGTGACTGCTGAGAGGTCACGAAATGTTCAATCTGTAATTCAGCCTTTTCCCCCCCAGTCTTATATTTGATAGGTGTTCCTTTTCCTGTGATTTCCCAAAGTTTGTATTTTCTGTTTTCTGTGGCTGCTTCTAGGATTTTTCCCATATGAAGGGGTTTTATCAAATCTTCTCATTGATGCTTTTAGTTTCAATTTTAGTGTGTGTAGTATCTGAAGAAGCCCTAATGTAGCTTGAGCTTTGGCAGCTTCCAATTCTTTATGTCTCTGTCAGTTAAATCTGCTTGTCAGCTTTATACTGTTGTGCCCACTTCATCCTGTCCTTTGGCTTGAATACCGGCTGTTTTTTCAGGATACTCGTGAACATCCTTCCTCGTTGTGATGAATCTGTATTTCTTTTCCAAACATAGACTGAATTGTTTAATATGTTCCCTACACAGCATATTTCCCCAGTAGATAAGTTTTTAAAATGCAGCATTTTGCACTTTTATGCTGTGAAAAAATGTCCTGGGTAAGACTGAGTACTGGAGACAAAAAAACTGAATAAAGCTGTATTAATTTCCATAGAATGTTTGAAATGTGTGGAACATTTCTGACATAGTAATTATTCAGTAAAAGATGGTCCTGTGTTTCCCATATTTTCCACCTATGTGGACTGTCAGGAAAAAGAGCTTCATCTTGCAGTTGTTGACACACCAGTGGGAATCAGCTGTGCAGAGCTGTTGCAGGAGTGGGCTCAAGTTTTCCATGTAGAGTAATGAAAAGTTTCCTTTCTGCAAGTCTCATGTTTCCCATCTAGGTGACTGCTTATTAAATCTTTATCCAGTAGGGACAATAAACCAAACAGCCTGGTGGGTAGCTAATTGTCTGGAGTGACTCAAGCCACGTATAAATCTCATTTGTACTCAGTACGTTGACTCTCTCTGGCCTCGTCGCTCTCTCAAGTACTTATTCATTTTGAGACATCTAGAATGTAATGCAAAGAAAAGAATCCCTGGTCTTTCTATCTCACTGTCTCAGAGGATACTTGTAGACTGATGCTCCTTTTTTCCCTTTCACAGGCCCTGCAGTTTGGGATCCCATCCATCTGAAACGTAGTGCAGGGTACTGGCCCCCGTGTGGGCAGTCACAGCACTGAGACTTGATCACCCTCCTCTCCCCAGGTCCCTGGATGGGAGGAATTGTAGCAGGGCTTGGCATCTCAGTGATAGCCTGCCGTCCTGCTGTACCTGCTCTGGAGATAAATAGAGAGTGCAGCGCCTGGGGCTACCAATCCGGCACCTTTTGCTGGTGTTAAACTAATACAAGTGATTAGAGGTGACATGAGTTCCCAGCGAAGGCCCAGCCTGTCCTGGCGGACCGTTTGAAGTCCAGGCCCTGTTTTGTAATTTCCAGCATTTCATAAAAATGCTGCTTTCATTTTCCTCACCAAGCTACAGCCAAGTTTGGAAAGCTTCAAAGCTTGCTCCAATTGGATAAAAAAAAGTGTTTTTAAGATGGTGACATATCCTAAATGAGCTGGTTCCTTCTGAGCTATACCAACCTCAAATCATTTATCCACCAAGTCAGTCAGGCTCATCCTGAAACATTTCACTTCTGTGAAAGCAGCTGCTCCTGAATGAGATTAAAAGCCAGTTGTGCTTTTGCAGTACAGTCAGCTATGCACAATTTTGTGTCGGACAAGAGAAAGCTCAGTTATTTTTCCCTAGTGCTGGGCATTTCTGGATTCTCAAACTAGCTTGCTTTTTCTACTAGTCTCTGAGTCCCTTTTTACAGGGGACTAGATCCCCTTCCAAGCCTTTCTTAATGCTTTGGTAGAAAAAACTTTTTTTCCTCCAATGTGTTTACAGGGATTTTAAATATTTTTGTCAGCACAAAGTCATAATGCAGTATCAGAAGTTTTAATCAGATTGCAGTGCAGTCGTTACTGTATGCAAGCTACTGGTGAGGATAAGCTGTGCATTAGGGAAGCAGGTTTCACTGTCTGTTTCTAGTTTTCTATGTTATTTTCAACCAGTCACTTCATTTCCTACTGTCTCAGTTACCTGTCTTCAGGATTGAGGTAATGACTTTTATCCGTTTCTGAAAGCAGATAGGAGATGTTAGTTCTAGGTGTACTAGCAAGTTTTATCCTTTCCCTCTTGAGTCTGTGCCTTGTCATCACCCTGAAGTGCATTGCAACTTCTTTCTTTACTCCAATGGCTTTCCTTTAGCCTCTCCTTGAAGTTCTTGAATATTTGTGGTCTTTCTCTGGTATGTCAGACTAGAACTGACACCTGAAGTCTTGGAGTTTGGGTTTTGGTTGGGTTTTTGTTTTGTTTTTGAAAAGGCTTTTTAACTCATGGAGGTTAAGAGCTAGTGTTTTCTTAGGTAGTTTGGATGACATTAAAACTGTTCTACCATGCTCATGCAGGCTCTATTATGTGGGATCTCAGATGAATTGAGCATGTGTTTTGAGCCATATAATTTCACAGTGTTCAGCCCTAGGTTGTCTTGACCAAACTCCTGTTAATAATTGAGCTATCTCAGTTAAAACTGTCTCTCTGCTGGAGTGAGAACCCTCTTGTCTAGATCACATCCATATCCGGCCCTGTGATAGTTTATTCTACTACCAGAATTTATTTAATTTTCATTCCATATCTTTTGCAGGTAAAAAAAAGGTTGAAAGCAAAAAGGAAATGAGCTAAAATGAACTTTTCTGGAGTTTCTTGGTGAAGTCTGCTGGTGCAGGAACACAGTTTAATAGACTGTAGGCTGTTTTAAAGAGTTACTAGAATCTGGAGTAATGTTACTATGGAACATTGGCTTCAGTGTGGTAGAAGGATACAAATGGAGCATTTAGGAAGGAGGTTTGTGAAGAATGTGAGCTGCTAGAAGAAATAAAAGCTGAGATGCAGGCAGGGGGCAGAGCTGTTCAAAGAAAATGAGGACAAAAAGTCTGAACTTCATGCAAAAAGAGGGGCTAACTTAGTCCCACTGGCAAAAGAGGGAGAAAATGTTCACAGCAGGGTTCTGTATGAGTAGGACCAGAGAGGGCTGGGATGAGGCCACAGCCCTTCCTTTTTCCTTATAAGCAGTGAGCTGGAATAATCATCATACAATAATCATCTTCAGGGGACTGGGCTCTTGGGTTTAAAAGAGGTTCCTCGTGAAATTTCTGAACGTCTATGTATCTGTTAAAATGTTTATGGGTCGTATTTTCCCCTATATTACATTTTTATAAAAGTGGACCAATTCCATGAAATTCAGAAGAACCAACCTTGAACCAAGAGCTGGATTTAGCTTTGTATTTCTCCCTACTGGCTGCAGCTGGCATATGTCTGAAGCTGTAAAGATGATGCATGGTACTCCACAAGTGATTTGTGGCCAGGAGACAGTTTTCTTTAGGACAGTGCTGCTGCATTTGACCTCATTTCTGCTGTGTTAGATACTGTCTCCCTTGTGGCAGCGTACATAGGTGTATTAATAAGATTCTTCCAGATCTCTCCTTGAAATCTCAGCTTATGGAATTGATGAAAAGGCTTGCTTTTACGAGATATTGGTGGTTATTCTCATAATGCTCGGGCAAAGGCAGCAAAGAATTTAGCGTCCAAAATAATGCCTTTTTTTCTCACCTGCAAAGGTTTCATCCTGAGACCCTGAGTGATTTCTTTTTGTTGTTGTAGTTGTTTTGGTTTGCTTTGTTCTCATTAACCAAAAAAGTGAGGTGCCAGTTCTGTCTAAGTCTTTCCCAGGCTTTTTTAGATAAAGGAGTTACACATGTCCTTCAAAACAAAGAACAGTTATCAGCTGAGTTCAGCAGGAGGAGAGAATGCTCACAAAAGGTTCTAGGACAGTTTAGCCATAGATAGCTGCTGATATGCATAAATAGCACTTTGCATTTCTGAAGAAACTTATTCAAATATCTTACAGTGTTTCATGAAAGTAGCTAATTTAGTTTTGCCTAATTTCAGTAGCTGAATCAACATTATTATTTCCATTTTTTAATCAGAAACAATCGAGGCACAGAGAGAAGAAGGAAGTGAGGCCTTTCTTTCTTCCTTCCTCAGTGTATTGTACATGCAGATGGGAGTTGGAAAAGTAAAGACCATGTTCCATGGACAAAGGAAGCTCAGATGATTCTTGGCTATGTTAAAGACTGTTAGGCTTCTTTTTTTTTTTTACACCATTTTGGTTTTGTAACACATATGCGACTTCTTTGCCATTAGTCTTATTTCTACTTCCAGAATGAGATAAAAGACTCTACTGTAACTGAATATTGATGTCAAATACATTTAATATACCGACATGTCAACAAAGTCTTTAACAGCAGAATTTTTAAAGGAGAAAACCTTTTTGGTGTTTTGTTTGCTTATTTTTTTTTTAATTACTCTCTTAACTGAATTAAAGTAACTTCGATTTTTTTTTTGTTTTCCCATGGTTGGATTTCTCTTATCTAGATATATCCTGATGAGCTCCAGTGTTAGCTTTGTCCAAGAAGTAGGCATTCAAAAACTGGACCAGTCTGTCACCTCTTCTTGTACAGTAACAATCAAAGGGCAAAGTTACATCTGGCTGAAATACCTAGTGGTGTTGCTTGATCCATTAAATAGTAATCTAGAGAAGACAGGAGCTCCCTATCACATAAAAGACAAAGGTGCCTTCAAGTGGTTACATTGTTCTGAACTTCTTGTGTGTATGTCTCCTCTGTGTGCAGCGGCTGTTAATGTCTGAGAACTGCAGTGTGGAGAGAAGAAAACAGCCCCTAAGGGTTCTTTGGGCACAAACATTTGAAGAGGATTGTTGCTTGTCTCTTTAAATTTGTCAGTGGGGACGAAGCCTGTGGGAGCTTATGGGAACCCTCAAGTGCTGGATCTGGGCAGAGCGCAGGTGTGTTGCTGCTGAGGTAGCTCTCAGAGAATGGACAGTGGGAGGAACTGAGTTGCTTGTAAATTCAACCTAAAAGCTGTACAAGGAATAGCTGCATTTAACTTTTTGGTACTTGAGAATGAGATTCTCAAGATCTTGAGATCTCAGTTCTTGAAAACTTGCAAACAAGTTTTGGGTTTGTATCACTCTCTGGTATTTTTCCACTTCCCAAGAGCCAGTTTTAATGTCTGTTGATGTTTGGAAGACCAGATTGGAAGGACAGCAACAGAAAGTTTTATTGGCCAGCACAATTAATACTTTCTTCCTTGAGAGCCAAATTCATCTAGTGTAGTATGTTTACAAAAGAGAAAGCTGGAATGCACAATAAGGTTTTGCCTTTATCAGAGACATATGGATTCACCATCTCTGGATATATCTGTGAGACTGTAACAAAGAATACTCTTCAGGCATGTCTCACATTTCAAGGGTTGAAAGGCAAATTGGATGGATGTCCCTCCTAAAAACTGGATGAACCAGCTTTTTATATGCAATTTCCAATTTTGATAATCCCCAAGAAGCTTATAAGAGTCAGGATGGAGTCAGTAAAACCCTGTCTTATTAACCTCCGAAAGGACACAAAGGGGTTTTGATCTCGAGTCTGGTCGGGATGCCAAGTGCACCTCTTAAGTACTCTCATACTGTCTCAGCCTGCTGGAACTTTTGGCAGACAGAGCACAGTGAGGTTCACAAAGTAGATTAATAGAGTACATGGAGACCAGGTTTACTGGGATAATTCTCACCTGAGAAAGGCAAGTCAAGCTTCTTTGTACAGGAAAAGCAGTAAATATCTTTCCCCCCACTACATCCCCTAATTAGAAGTCTTTCCCCGGTTCCCCTTTCACACATACATGACCTGGTTTTTAGATGGAATGGTCTCTCAGATTCATTCTGCTGATAAGCACTGGTCCTTTGAGAGATCCTCAAGTCAATTGTATTTGTATTTGTATCCTCTTAGTCTTTAGGATACTTGTGTCCACTTTCCATGCAAAATTCAGACACAGGGATATTCTACAAAGATTCCCTACTGCGCAGTTACCTCTACATCCTGTGGTGTTAATAAAAACTGCCAGGTTTTTTCTGTCGTTAAGCACCTTCAATGTTAGGCATTTACTTTAATGCATTAGTTTCTAGATTTGGATTTTAACTTACTGAGATACAACGTTTACCACATTTAATTAGGATGTATGTAGTCTTCAAAAATGCCAAAGTAGAGCTTTATAGGACACACCATTTCTTCTTCTGCGTGCCATGAACTCCTTTGTATCTATATGGGTATGGGAGACAGATGGGTTAAAGAGTCAACAACTATGCAGGCATTAAGTCAGCAAATCTAGAGGATATTTACTTCTTAACCGTGTCATTGAACTCACATCTTTGTGTGGCCCTTCCTTGGTTTTTGATGGGGATCACTGATGTGTTTAGGGGGAAATTCTGCTTGGCTGTCCTGTTTTCCTAAGTTTCAGTGTGCCTAAAGATCAGTGATAACACAGTGGAGAGTTTGGAATCTGGAAGAATGACAGGCCACGGATTTCGCCAGACTTTCTGGGAAGCCTGAGCAAATGAGCTGAACTTCTGGGTGAACCTCTCTTAACCAGAACTGTTGAGTCTCCTTGCCTTGTCAGAGAGAATCTTGCTTCCTCTCAGAGGATGTAATTCTGCATGATTTGAGGGAGACTTTAATGGTCTGTACTCTATTTTTTAGGAAATATGCAGGAAAAAAACCTACTTTGTCATATGCATAAAGCTGTAAAGCTTCAAATCTTTATTGCTCTTTGTTTATTTTATAAAGCTTTTACTTTTCTATATCCTTATTCTGAAAGCCTGTATATTTCACCTTAACAAAAGAAGCACAGTAAGCCGAGCAAATGGAGTGGTGAACACACCACTGAGGAGTGGTGTTCAATTTGCTTCCTTATTTTCTGCCTCAGCAGGTCAGGAACCCGCTCCTTGTGGCAGAAGGGGCCATATGCCATGGTTCCTGCCCTGCAGTGTAATCAGATCTGCTGTGCCTGCACAGTAAAACCAAGCTGGGCAGAATTCGGGCAAGGTGCACCAAGCTTGCCACTTGTGTGCAAGACAACTGTAATAATGCCCATGCTCAGGAGCTCCAAAGCTTCTTGGAATGACTGGGTTTACTGAGAATGCACCATAATTGATTTGGATGTTTGGAATACACTCAATAGATCCAAACTTGCTTGACTAAATTCGCGGGAGTTTTCTCAGCAGCTGTGCCGGATTTGTCTGGGAGCAGGTTCTTGTGGATAAGCAGCATTAGGAGAAAGTCATGAGTGAAATAAGTACAAATCAAGGATCCTGAGTACAATCTTCAGATACTGGTTTTTTTATTTTTTTTTCATTTGGGTACTATTTTTAATGACCTTAGATGTGGCATGTGCAAGAGGAGAAGATATGAAAAGTATAACTAAGAGGATGTTTTCTGTCTGCTGTAGACTTTCATACTGATCTGGATACTTCACCTCTGCTCTTCTGTTCCCTAGCAGTGAACTAGAGTGATGGGTGAACCTTCTGCATGCCTTGAAGTTTCATGAACAGCTTGTGAAATGCCCTGAAACCTTTAGGTAAAAAAGGCTGAGGATAACAAAATAATTATTGCCACATTTGATCTCTTGATCTGAGAGAAGTGGAAAATGCAAACATGTATGTTACTGTGAAAAATTAAGATACGCTCATTTCAAAAAAATTCCCAGTAAAGATATCATCCTCCCTGGCTTCGATCGTTTCCCTCCTTGTAGTGTTTTGCCTGATGATGTCATCAGTGGAAAAAAACACAAGTGGAAGAAAGGGTAGTAGGGCTAAATGGCAAATTTTGACATTTCCAAAATTCCAGTTCAGGGTTGCAGTTCTTTTCAGAGTTGCAGAAGATGAGCCGAGATGGGCATTTGGGCAGAGAGGAGAATGACCAGCAAGTGTCCACCTCGGTTCTGCAAAGGACCCTGTTGAGAGGCTGATTCCCCAGTGATGGATAGACATGGCTTTGGCATGATGAGTGATGCTGATGTTGCTTGGATCTTAACCCCTGGCAGAGAGAAGGGTTCAAGAGGACAAGATTTAGAAGTAGGGTAGAGGTGAATCTAAATTAGATGGAAACAAAGGGTGAGGAAGAAGAGGAAGGTGCAGTTCCATAGTGGTGTCTAGATTCCTGTGTTTGTCCTGGAGTTTGTGGTGGAGCTGAGTGTCACCAGCAGCACCGCTGCATTTAGTGTTCTCAGTGTAAATAGAATCTGTAAACAGTTTTGTAAAGTGTCAGGGTTTTGCTTGTCAAGTCACTCTTATGGTGACTCTTGCCTCTGCCATTTCTTTCCTTACCTTGTTGGTGGACTGAAGTTGCTATAGCTTAGCCCAAATTCACATGTATGAATATGCTTTGTTTATCTGTCTCTGTCTATCTCTCTGTGCGCCTGCTGCTTGTCTGCCTGCCAGTTTTTTCTTTGTCTCTATCACTTCATCATTGAACCCATCTGTGTAGAAAATGGGATTTTTGGCTGTCTCCTATTCTTTTTATTTTTTTTTAATTATTGTTTTTGTAATTTTGTTCCCTCAGACTTACAAGAATGAAGCTCGTACTCCTGGGGGTGCCAGGCATTTTAGATCTTGCATTTAGGAGGAGCCGTGATGTTTTTTGCGTCTGTTTGTCTGTCCATCTGTCTGCTGGTCTATAATAAGCTGTGCAGCGAGACAGCAGCTTACTATCTGTGTGTGTGAAATTAGCTAATTGGTGTTAGCAGCAATATTTTCACATGTTTTATAAGCAAAGTGCAGCAAGGTATATAAATGTAGATATGATCCAGAGACACACACACATACACACACGCGCGCACGCAAGCCTGTCGCTGCTCATGCATAGACGCTCAGAAGTAATTAATGTTAATAAGATTTTAATGTGCTTGTGAGATCATAATGAGGAGAAATGAATGCTTTGATTAGAAAAAGGTAACTGTGTGTGTGTTTTGGCTTAGAACAAGATTTCCCCTCTTTTTTATAAATCACAATTTCAGAACTTGTTTGTGATTGCATCAATCCGTTTTTATTTTCAAATTAGAGGTCTGTTTAGCCATTTGAATGATTATCCAAATCAATGGGTAAACCCCTGATCATAAGGAATCGTGCAGATTTTTTTTTTTCTCCATAGAAAGCAGAGCTACTACATGACAGAGCTGGGCAGCCTCATCCTTCTAGCATTACATTTTTTGATGCTGCTTTTAAAGCCTCATCAGCAACTGCTCTCAGAGGCAGTGCTCGTTTTTTACAAATAGAGATGTTTATCTATAGGTGTCTGCAGTGCATAATCAACCACTGAAACTATTGTGCCAAGGCACATTCCTGTTCATCAGTAATGATGAATCCTCAGAGTCCAGGTGATCACATGATACCTTGATTATATTTTGAAATAATTAATTTAGGAAAGCAGAACTGTATTTATATTTTTTTCCCTTTCATCAGTCAATTTCCAAATAAGAGGGATGGGAAAGTGTTTGCAGGAAATATTTTACAAGCTAGGATGTTTTTTCATCCTGGATGCTGTGTAGTCACCAGACCCCAGGCTGGCTAAAATCCAGCTGGACACTAGGGGTCCTTCTCTCCAGCAAATCAATGAAAATATTGTCCAGAGGGCTTCACTTCCATTTGCATACTTATTTTTGTTACGAATCCCTTTGGGATTGGGATTTTTTTTTCTTTTTAATTGACACAGAGAGGTTAGATACTTTGCTTTAAAAACATCTAGAATTGAAAACACAAATTTGAACAGTCCATGTTACTGTGCATCCCGTGTTGCCTACTACTCACTGGATCCTGGTGGTGTCTGGTTTGAGTGGTGTTTTAAGGTGTTAGATCTATGATTGAATCCATGGAATGTGGTTCATTTCCAGAAAGTGCTGGAGCTCTGCAACAGCAGTTGTGCTGAGAAATGTTAGAGCATGGTGATAAGAGTGCAGTTTCCAAATCGTGCTGAACAAAAGCCAGTGTCAGTAAATACAGCTCTGACAGGTTTTGAAGTCTCTAAAGATGATGATGTTCGTTTATAATAAATGAATTTATTTTGGGGAAAGGAAACGACAGGCATTATGTGTATTTGTTTATTCCTCTAAACACTTCTCTCAGCTAGCTGCTGTACAGTTGGGCCTCTAACAGTAGTTTGTCATTCTGATAACTCAGTCAATGAACTTACTTTTGTGAGGCACCCTGGGATACTGTCTGCACGAGTCTGTGCACAAGTGTGTCTGTGTGGGTACACTCAAAGCATCACTGAAACCTGCACATCCATGCAGTAAGGCCAAAACAAAGCATTCCCCAAGTACTGACACCATCCAGGTGAGTTCTAATGACCCTGGATGAAGGAAGGACATCTTTACTTCTACTATGTGCTTGTAGTCTCAGAAGTGCTTTACATTTTAACCTAAATAAAATGGCAGTCTGAGCTCTCACAGTAAGGGAGCAACTAATTGGTTTTAAAAAAAATCAATCCTTTCTATAGGTAATTTTATTAGAATATTTTGAGAAATATCAACCCCTGTTTAGGATTGGTATTGAACTGAATTGGTATTGAATTAATGGGACATGATTCATTTCCAGGGAGTGCTGAGGTACCACAGCAGTGGTTGTGATGAGAAACAGTAGAACATGGTGATATGATTTCCATTTCCAAAGCATGAGGAACAAACCCAGCATCAGTAGATTATGGCATCAACACAATTTGAAACCTCTAAAGAAGATGATGTGACAGTTTAAATCCCAGTTTGGAATTAGTGTCCATCTGCATTATTTTCATTGCCTGTTTCTTTTTTTTCTTTTTTTTTTTCTTTTTCTTTTTTTTTTTTTTTTTTTTTTTTTTGGTGTATGTATGAATATGCCAGTTTCCAAGAACTGTCTGCCCCAAAAATGAAGCGAGTAGAGGAGCAAGGTAATTATAAACTCCATGTCCAATGAATTGTCGCCTTGGAGCAGGAAGCAACTGAGCAATGCAAGGAATTTCCCTTTAAATTTGGGTGACTTTTTTGGTGTTCTAGAAGTAAAATGTTGAGGAAAACACTCAGTTTGGTGTTCCCAGGATCAGAGATGAAGTAGCCAAGCTCCCTTCAGCTGTGGGCCAAAAACTCCATAAGGCTTAGGGAACTCAGGAAGAGCTGAGGCAAATTGGTTAAGTGCATGAAGTTAGTATGCAAAAATGAGTTGTACTGAGTCCTTGGGGGGCTGCTTTAATTCAGGAGTAAATTAGTCTTAGACCAATCTAGTTTAACTGAATAAGGAGCTACAGGGAGCTTTGCTGTTGAATTAGAGCATCTACTCACAGCTTCAAGACAATTAAATGTGTGCACATTGGTGTCAAACCTTTAGTTGATTTGCTTTAACATTTTCAATGTCCCCATGCAGGCTTGGCTTAAGAGATAGATAAACTGTCCCAAGCAATTAATTCTGTACTGGGGATTCAAAACAAAACAAATTTCAATGTCTTGTTTGCTTTGAGGGAAATATCATAATACCAACTAATGCACTATTGTTGAGTGAGCAATACTGAGTGAGCAATACTGCTCTCCCTCTCCTTGGGCATTGTTGTTTTCCTGTGC
This sequence comes from Cettia cetti, assembly GCA_013401135.1. Classification (NCBI taxonomy): domain Eukaryota; kingdom Metazoa; phylum Chordata; class Aves; order Passeriformes; family Sylviidae; genus Cettia; species Cettia cetti. The sequence goes on from VZUI01027335.1 coordinate 26,000, forward strand.
AGTTCTTGAAGGGTCCACAGATACTGAGGATGGCTTTCTGTTACTGTCAGTTTGTACATAAAAAATTCCAATATAAAGCTTACCAAAGTTAGAGATACTACGTATTTGCAATGAATTATTACAAGAAAAGCAAGCATATTCTCAAGTTCTGTTTCTGCTTTACTTACATTTGAGTATGCCAGTGTAGTTCAAAGATGAGGAAGAGGGTTTTGGAATAGGTTTGTTTGGTTGTGTTGGCAGAACAGAATATGGTGGGAGCATAGTAATGACAAGCTTCTTGGGAGAAACTCATTCTCTCTTAAAGAGACCTATGCACAGTGTGAAAATAGGAGCTCATAATTGTGTGTTCAGATTGTGCTCTGAAGAGTCTTTTAGAGTACGTTTGCCAACCTTACTTGTATTACAGCTGTTTAATTTGACTTTGTTCCTAAGTACACATATAAGGTTAAAGCGCTGTTAATTCATAAATTTCATAATTAATGCATAATTGTGAGTTAGTTGATAAAATCTCCATACTAAGCAACACTGGATATGCGCAGTGAAAGCCCTCTGCATAAGGATGAATTTTGAAAATATCTGTAGGTTCTAGTTCAATCAGGCTAGTACAGTAAGTAATCAACTTGAAAGCTTCGTTGGAGATAGTCCCCTGCTAGCATCAAAGAGGGGGTGTTTGTTCAAGTGTGCTGACTGCTCTGAGTTTTTTTCATATGAAAACATACGTCCTAAAACTGTCAAGGCTTCAGCTCTGAAAGAACGAATTATCTCATCCTTCTTGCCCAATTTCGTATTTATGTTTCTAAATAAGTAGCCACTTTTCCGCCAAAGTTTCTCTTGACCAGAAGCAACTGCTGAAGCTGCTGGATGCAAAGAACTTCTACTGGTATATGCATTTAGAAGAACAATATTAGCTAATAGTTGGCCAGAAGGCTCTTTGGTCTAGCGAGCTTAGACGTTCCTGATAAATGGCGTGACATTTCTGCCAAAAAAGTTGTTTTAAGAAGTCATTTAATTGCAGAGTGTGATATTTACATGAAAGTAACAAGTATGGCTGTCTGTAGGAAGGCAGGAACTGTTAAAGAAATCAAGTTGTGTGCATGTTTTGGTCATCTCAGCTTCTGAAAGTACCAAACACTTTTGAGGTAGGTAAGGAAAGCTTTCTCATTAACAAGTCTGGAAAAAACTAGCCGTGGAGGAAGTTCCTGCCTTAGTCTCTCATGGCAAATTTGGCCAAGTCTTTGAACAATGTAGGTTTTCAATCGGTTTGAGCTCTGTTTGACTTAGTAATGGATATTCATACTTAGCCATATGAAAGATTTTTTTTGTTTGTTTATTTTTAATAAGCTTTTCATCTCTCTGTTAATTTGCACTAGATATTATGCAATCTACAGGTTGATTCACACATGAAAGGAAATGGCTTCATTTTTCTGAAGTTTTATGTGTGGATATTGAGAAAGCTGTTTGGATATTTGAGGTTTCAAGCAGACAGCACTGAGCAACTAGGCAGAGTCAGAAACATGAATCACTGTGGCATGGATTTGCTTCCTGGTATTTCTGTTTTGTTACATTGTGGATGTGTGTCTTGTCATTAGCAGATTTTCACTGGCTTCAGGGTTAGCTGCAATCATTACAGAAATACACAGAGTAGTTTATATGTGTGCTTACTCCTACACTTACGTCTGTGTTTACTAGTAGTGCATTTGGAAAAAGTCTGAATGTATAAGAAGTATTTGAATAATAAGTTTGGGTGATGGTTCAGTTTCTTCAAAAAATGTTAAAACTTAATCTTGTTCTTGTTCTGCCACCACATTAGAAGTAGCAGGCCTTTCTACCTATGCCTATATTTGTTATTCAAAAAGAATTGCAAACTCCCTGTGTTTCCTGAGGCCATAGATACTACCTATTTATAGCTCTTTAAGAAATGATTGTTATTTTATAGCTCCCTGTCAAGTAGGTGGACTTTAATCGATGGGAGAGCCTTTGTGTTCCTTTATGTGAAGGCCTTCCAGATCTGCAGGGCACTGTGAGGTTTGGGACTTGCCCATAAGGTCGCTCTCTGCATTATACTCCTCAGCCATGCAGTGTGCAATCCATCTCTTGGCAAAAGCAGCACAGCAGCATCTCTTCTGCTCTGGGTCTCCGTATTTGAGATGCATCAGACCACCCTGCTGGCCAGCTGTGTCTTCTGTGGGAATCAGACACCACGGTGCTTAGCAGTATCTGCAGGGTTTTACGCCTCCATGTGAAGTCCTGAGCTCAGGGAGATCTATCTGCCAGCAGGCATTTTGTCTGGAGTGACAGCCCAGGTAACACGAACTGCTGTGTGAAGTCTTATACATTGGGACAGCTGAGGTGCCTCTCTTCTAGGCAGGCAAAAAGCAATGAAGTCTGACTTGGGAGATCATTTCTCTGCAGTGTTCTTTCATGGTATTTGCCACTGGAGCAGTCCATTGAGACATTTGAGCCACTCAAACAGCTAGAAGCTCCCAGCCCTGCTGCCAAGATTCTTATCTGACCACATGATAAACATTCTTCCTCAGGTATTTGCCCCAAACATCTGAAAAGTGCTTCAGGCAAGTAATGCAGCAGGTTGTAACTTGGTTCTCTTGGTGGGGGTAACTCAGCCTGCTCCTCCCCAGCAGCTGCTGCCAAAACACTGACCCTGGCAGGATCTGCACCTTCTCCTCAGGACAGGGGAGGGGAGACCCAAGGCAATGGGGAGCAGAGCAGGGAGTGGGATAGGGGTAAGAGGAGGGGATTTTGAGGGGCTGAGGAAGGCAGGGAGAGAATGAGGCAGGGAGCAGTGCCATGGGATTAGCCATGGCAGTAGGGAGTGGACAGTGGTTTGTGTCAATAGCTGGTGTAAGTAAGGATGGGAAGATGACAGGGTGGAGAGGTCTGTTTTGAAGCGAAAGAAGGAAAGCAGGAACAGCAGGACAGACATGTCTCCACCTGTGCACACTTGGGGTTCATCACAGAACTGGGAGATGTCATTGCCAATGTGTTGGTACCAAGAAACTTCCTTGCTTTTGGAAGAGTTTAAAAACATTGAAATTACATGGAATTGTGGCTCTCTTGTTAGATTTTCTGCTCTCTTAATACAGTAGTACAGTCTTGAGAATGTGTTAACAAATTAGTCAAGTTTTTGTTAAAAAACAAAATTGTGCCATGGTACAATTGATTTCCAGCACTATACCTTTGCTGATGCTTTTAAGGAGTTTTGTACCTTTTATTCATTTTTCTTTCCCTCATAGTGAGCATATGACCAATTTTTATTTTTTTTTTTTTTATTTTCTGCTGCTGCTTTGATGAGACTTGTTGCTGACATCAGGCTACTGTAAAAGTGTAGCAGGTATTGGATTCTGTTCTAAAGACTTTCTGTTAGTCTCTAACACAGGGTTTTTTTGGTGGATGCTTCACATCTACTTTGAAAGCACAACCCATAATTTGTCTTCTTACATCCTGAAACTTGCCCAAATTGAACAGAGCTGAAAGATTTCTTCCTCTGTCCTTGGAGCTACATATCTCTATTTAGAAACCTTAAAAAGATGATTGACTCTTTTTTGTCAAATATTGCTAAAGTATATCAAGCTTATAATTCACAGGAATGCTAGATTCTTTTCTGAAAAACTGCTGCCTGCTCAGTTATCACCATCTTGTATTAGTGCCATTAATAATTTTTGCCCAGGTACGTTGCTTGTAGTCCTGTTGAATCTCATCCAGTGCCTCTGGAGGTTTCTTTTATTTGCCAGGGTAATTTTGAGTTTTATTTAGCTGCTCATTGCCCTCCTAGGTTCATTTTTCTACAGATTTAATAAAAATGTTTTCTATTCCATCATCTAGGTTATTAATAAAAACGTCAAATAGAACAAAACTTAGGGCAGAAACCCAGCTGATGCATTCTTGTATTTTGATAATTACTTTGTGGATTCCCTTATCCAAAATAGATTTGCATCTGTGTGATACCATGGATATGCTTGTTTTGCTCCTAGCTTGCACATAAAAATATATAAGATGTCAAAGGCCAAAATAAAGTCAAGGTACGTGACATTTACTTTCTACGAGGTTTCTTTTCCTATTGAGAGGGAAATTAGACTGTTTTGGCATAATTTGGTCCTAAATAAGTGTTGAGTGTTACTCATCTTTTATACTTAGGTGCTTAAAACTGGTTTGATTCATTGTTCATTCACTAGTTTTTCTGGGAATTAAGCTTCAATTCTGTGGTCTGGAATTTCCCCATTCTCTTTTTTCTTTTCTCTCCTCTCTCTTTGCATGGTAGGTGCTAGATTTATTCTTTGAGTCTTTTGTTATCTTCTACAAAGTCAAAAAGTCTGCTTCAGACAATTCTTTAAGGAGACCAGGATGAGTTCATATACAAATGACTTGAAAAATATTTAGCTTAGCTTAGTATTCTCTGATTTGTTTGCCATTTCTTCTGGAGTAAGACCATACCCCTCTTCGTGGGTATTAAGTTAGAGAAGAATTATCCATATCTCTCTGCTTGAAATTTTGAATGAATGGTGGTAAAAAAAAAAAAGGTGTTAAGCATTTCAGCCTACTCACATCATCTGTCAATTGAACTTCCTCTACATTGATTAACAGAGCCACATTTTTCCTCATCTACCTAAATGTGCTAATAGAATGGTTTCTTGCTACTCTTGACATTCCTTGTTAATTTTGTGCTTTGAACCATTATGATTTTGTCTCTACATCTTTGTGTAATTTATTACTTACATATTCTGATACCCTATTTGCTTCAGGGTTTTTTTTTCCTGTCTTGGTAGCAGTAAAGTGCTCATAGTCTAGTGATGTTAAAACCCTGCTATTCTCTTTCTTTCCTCTTTATTAGGATAACCTGTGCTTTTATTATTACTATATGACATTGTTATTGTTGTTGTTGTTATGTTTCATTATAAGTTGTTGTTTATACTTAGCCATTTTTTTTCGCCACCCGCCCCTTTTAGTACTTGTTAAAAGACCTTCCAGTTGTTTGGCAAGTTAGTGCCCAGGCATCCTCCTCCTTTTGTGAGAGGTGGATATCCTCTTGTCCTTAACCCCATTTCCCATGGTCAGATAAGTAAAATCTCTTGTTAGAGGTGCCAGTTGTATCCATGTGTGATGCAGTTATCTCTAGTCTTTGCCTGATCCTTGCCTGATCCCTGTCTCTGCCATGAAGACAATGAGGAACACGGATTCCTTCAGCCTTGCTTCTAGGAAATGATAGTCACTTTTGAGCCTTGATATCCTTCAGGTGGTTTTTTGTAGATTTTTTTTTTTTTTTAAATTCCTTATGGTCTCTTTGTTGTACCTTCTTCTCATGTTGCCTCCCTGAACTGGAATGTTCAGGAGAGTACCCTGACCTCACTTAAAAGCCACTTAATTCCTTTGTAATCTGAATTTACTGACCTAAAATGGTTTCTATTATAATGTATTGTATTTCTTTTCTTATATTTCTAGTTTCCATTTTATTTTTAAACCCCCTCTTCTTTTCCTCTTTAAAACTATTTCCTTTCTCTTAGCTTGCACATTCCTTGTGGCAAGTGTTTGTGTTTTCTCATGTCAGCTATGTCTTAGTAGACTCACTCTTCTTCTCTCACTTTTCCTCAAACCTAATTTTCTGGAAGTTTTTGGAAGTTTTGCAGATCAGTGCCATTGCAACCATATGGTTTCCTATAATTGTCCTCTAAAACTAAACTTTTTTGCCCGATTTCTGTCCCAGCTTTGTGTGAGGCTTCTCTGTTGAGTAACTTTGTTCATGCTCATTTTCTGTTTCAGCCTGTTGTGAACCAGATGAAGGTTGAATTCTCTTTCCCAAACTTTAGTCACTTAATAGCCACTTCAGAGAATTTGAACCTTACCTCTAAAGACAGTAACAGATTTTTGTCATCCTGAACCTGTCATTTTGCTACAAATACTCTTTCTGAGGCTTGTATGGAAGGAAATCTTCCATGCAAGAAGATATTCAATAGTCCTTAATTTAGCACATGGAAAGTTGGTGGGACATATAAATATGAATCTGTAAGTTTTTCCTTTTTTTTTTTTTTCTTTTTTTTGTGGTTGCTTGCTTACTTGCTTTTTAATACCAAACAATTGGAAAATTCCAGAGAAGATAATATTTCAAGTGCCTGCACAATCTGACTGCTTACACTGATTCCTTTAGAGACCAGCTGCTATAAATGATGTTTGGGTACAGGATACTTAACTTTAGTCATCTTCAAGGAAAATGCATCGAGACAGCTATTTAGTCTCCCTCTGTTATCAGTGGAGAGGAGGAGAAATACCTCTAGAGAGCTCTTCATCCTAAATATATTACAGTTTTAGGATGGGATTAATGGCTCTCTGGAGATGATTATGGTGGCTTCAGTTAGATATCTAACTTTTAGGAAGATAATAGTTAGATTATATGCATATTGGTCCCATGCCTGATCAGATTTACCTGAAGGATATTTCTACAGTCCCAATATACAACACAGAAAATGACCATGCTTTATCTTTTTTTGTAGAGATTTTTTTATGCTTTAATTTTCCAGAGTTTGGAAGAGTTGTATCTATTTTTAAATATTTCCTTTGTAAAATGTTGTTTTGTCTCCTTATTTCTTAGTAATTTGCTCCTTAGTTTGGTTTTTGGTGAAGAAACTCTTTGGATTCTTTGTTTCTGTGTGGTCCCTTTTGTGTGAGTCTGCTCTTTTGAGACTTCCCTTCAGTCATTTGCTCTTGAGTATTGCAGATAAATACTGTTCCATGTCACCTTTCTCATGGATGACATGAAGACTAATTAAACACAGGTTTGAGGATACTAAACCCTTGTCTCCAAGTTAGTATTTTTAGGTAGATATTTGTTAAAAGACCTTCCAGTCTTTTTGTATTTCAAAGTATTTAATGATGAAGCCACTAAAAAATAAGTGATCCTGAACAACAGATTAGACATATTTGTTGATTTTTGGGGAAGAGCTAATGTCATTTTGGTGTTGCACAAGTTTCCCTCTTCATCTCTGTACAGCCGTAAGGTGTCCATGACACTATTATTCTGGCCACTCTGTTGCCAAAAACTTGTCAAGAATTCAGTGGAGAATTCAGAGAAGAGCAACAGAAGTTAAGAGGCTGAAGAGATTGAAATATGAGCAAAGATTACAAGATTTTAATATGTACAGTTTGGACTAAATGATGACTAAGACATATGATAACAATCTACAAGTATTTGAAGGGTGTAAAATATTAAGAAAAAAAAGGAATTATTTTAAGATGTTCAAAGGGGTAAAACTCAGCAAGGAAAAAATTCAGCATGAATCATAGAAAACTTCCTGAGACTTGCATGAGCTGAAGTCCTGGAGTGTGTTCTGCACTAAGGTGGTAAAAAGCTACAGTCTCACATAGCCCAGAGATCCCACACAAGAGCACACAAAAGCTCTCCAGTCTGGTGCCACCCATTTCCAAGAGCTTCCACAAGACCAAGTGATGCTTCAGCGGTGGTTGTTGGACTCTGGGCAGGCAGGTTCACCTGTCTCCCAAGCTGGGCCTGTCCCAAGGGCTCCTGCAGGATGAGCTGCAGCGGGGAGGGTTCATTCTGGTGGCAGCAAGCTGCCCTCAGCTGCTGTTCTTAGGGAGCAGCCCTTTTTCCATCGTATGGCTATACGTGCACCCATTCATTTGATAAGCGTAGGTGGAATCAAGCTGTCACTAACAGAATATATGCAGAAGACTCAAGGAAATGTAATGAAGAATAGCATTTTGGAATATCCTGGCAAAGGATTAGCATGACATGTTAGGTGTTTTCTTTTTCCTTTTATCCTTTTCTTTCATCTCTGCAAGTTGGTGCAATCACATTAAAAACTGTTTTTTCATAGACTTTTCCCTGCAACTCAAGAGTCATCAACACATACTTATTCATTCTGATAAAGGCTGCAAATTTAGACTGTATGTTTAGTTTAGTTAGGAGGTTCTAGTGAATTGTAGTGGATTAATTTAAGTCTAAAAATACTAAGCTGTCGTGACCACTGTGTAATTGGGATGGCATTTTTGCTAAATAGGGACTTCTTTACTGTTTACAGCTGGTTTTGCACTCGTAACAGATACAGACAGAAGGAGCGAGGACTACAGTTCTTGTTTCCCCCTCTGCCCTCTGTTCCTCATTTTTATTTTCCTGTGTGCAAAACCATCCTGCATGCCAGCTTGGGAAGCTGGCATCCCTCCTGTTAAGACCAAACTTGCTCTCTGTTGCAGTATAAATAGTGCTTGCTTCCAACTTCAGAGCAGTACCCAGCATTGCATGCATACTGTAACTCACTGGGAAGCAATAGCTCTGTTAAAGGGCTTCCTGTGCACAGAACGGGTTTGTGTTTGTGGCTTTGAATTCACTGGACAACTCTGAGCAAACATCTGGGGATAGGCCCTTAAGCTTGTGTGATATTAGGTTACTGTAATATTTCGGTTCTGGAGTGGCAGAATATAAGGAGGTCCTACTTCACAGGTATGCACAGGAGAAAGCAAACCAAATGCCATTCTTTATAGCACTCCAGATAGAAATCTGAGAGCACGCCCAACTTCAGTAATTTTTAAACTTTAAACTGCTGGAAGCGGAGGGGGGGATTGCACCAGGTGAGCCAGATATGTTTTGAAACATCCTCTAGTATGCTAGACTTGGGATTTTGATTTCATAAAAGCACATTGTTTTGCTTTGTAAAAGTACCTGGCTGGGCAAAACGGGAGACTGTTTGATGAGACAGAGGCCACAAAGGAAGGCTGTCGAGGGAAGGCTGAAGGGATGGGCCATTTTCAATTACAGAAGAGATTTGTTCAGGAAACCACTACAATCTCTGCTGACAGCACGTGAGGTTTTGCTGTGACCTGTTTACTCCTGCTATTGAAAAATGTCTTCGAAAAAGTTACATGATAGAAAGCAGTTGCTGTTTTCCTTAGGTTCACTAGAACTGATATCTTCCCAACTCAAAATGCTGGGCTGTCTGCTCCAGTCATACTTTAGGGAAGAGCCTTTCCATCCTTAGCTATCTGGCACATGTGGCCACCTACAGTCTAAAGCTTCAAGAATAAGAGTTCTTTTATCTTCTTCTGCACCATCAGCCGTTGTTTTAACTTCAGCCTGGATGCACCAGAGCAAGTGTTGCCGAGAGGGATGCTGGGTTTTGGGGTTATGCTGTGTTGCTACAGATCATGTCACCTCAGTGGGTAAACAGTCCAAAAATAAAACCAGCAAATGATACAAAAAGGAATCCAGTTATATTTTTATATCTCATTAACTTTCGCTCCTCCTTCTCGTTTTACTGGCAGAGGTATCAGGGGGAGGGTACATCTCCATTGGAGAAGAGGTGAAAAAAATTGCAGTAGCTGTGTGGGTGAACACTTTTTTTTTTTCTCCTATGGGGATTAAGTAGGAAGGGGTTTAGGATCTCCCACACCAGTCTCATTTGAGGAAATCCTTATTTTATCATGTTTAGAAAACAGCTGCTGATTTAAGGTTGGTTACTAGTAGCCTGTCTGGGGTTTCTTTATTTAGTTACTTGGCTCAAAGAGCTGCTGTCCCAAGCTGTCATTTAACAGAGAGGATTGCTTAATATTGCTGGGAGCCAAAGGTATAGGTGCATGGACTGTCTCTTGAACCCTGAACTTGCCCTGTGGGGTAGTGGCAGATGAGCAGGGGTTGAAAAAAGGTGAGATCCCACCAACAAGGGCTTTGGGGTTAACATGTGGTCTGTCCCCAGAGCTCTGCATGACCTTTATTTATGTCTGCAGAATACTGGTTACAAGAGCCTCTTCTCTTCAGTCCCCATGTTTCAGTGTTAGATGACTGACTAATCAATGATGTTATCTTCTGTTATTTTTTGGGTGTCCCCAGGTGACTACTTGTCCATTCCAGGGGGATAGCTGAGATGTGGCTGGATAATTTTGTAGGAATTCAACCTGCATTCTCCATCCAAATACTTAGTGCAGCCTAAGTCAAGAAAGGCAGTAAGGAGAGAATATTTCATGCCCGTGTGTTTAGTACACCTGGGCCCACTGAGCATTTCCTTACTTACCATGGGGGGTTTGTTGTTGTTTTTCCCTAGCTTTGTGCTCTAGCATGCTCAGCACCTGTGTGGTTAATGGTTTTTCTGGAAGTGAATTATGTCTGTCAGGGCAGCTAAGGCCCTATCCTGGATCTGTTTCCAGGTCACGTTTAGGGTTCTTTCTCAGATTATGGTCCAGCCAGATTTTGTTGCTTTTAAGTTGGAATGGACAACCTTTGCCTTAGGTTCATCTGTAGTAAATGTTTTATCTCTGACAGATTTTGGTCTTGAAAAGGCTTGTTTTTCAGACAGTAGCTATGGGTTTGATAGAATGGGAGTTATTATGACTCTCTTTATAACCATAATCCTGTGCTGTAAGAATTCTGTTTGTCTCATGTCCCCTACTTAGGATTTTTATGTAGTTATTTATAGCATGCCTGCTGGATCTGGGATGCATGCAGAAGGGGCATGACTCCCCAGTGTTTGGATCTGCAAACATGATGGTGCAGGGAAAATTGTATTTAATAGACTTCTTCATATATTCAGTATTAAGACATTGCTGAGAATATAAGCCTTGACAAGCAGAAGTATCATCTTTTTTGTCTCTTTTTCTTTAATACTCAAAGCACTGAATTTAAGCCCACTTGACCTCAGTAGCTAGAGGAAGACATGCGATCTCCCCAAAGTAATTTCTGTAAGTTGATATTGTAAAATGGCCTTGCAAAGGCCAAAAAAATGAGGTATTCCCAGTGAAAGAGTTAAAAAACCCCATAATTACAGAAATCCTTTGGTATGTAGAAGTTGTTACTATTTTTTGTCTGAAAACACCGCTGTTTCTGTCACTTCACAGAAGTTTCTTTGTACAGTAGACAAAGAAACATAAGGAAAATAAAACACATTGCATCTGGGATTTTAAAAAACCCCAGTATTTTCTTTGTTCCAGCTAATCTATACTGTTAATTCTAAAAGCTAAATAAAATATTTTTCTAAAAACTTAGTATGCAGTTCATGCATTTTCATGGAATGTCCTTAACTATTCACTGACTCACTCCCTATTCATTTATAGCTAATATATGGCACTTTTATTGTGGTTTCTAAGCTATGGAGGTTATGTGAGTCAGATGCAATTTAGAATAGAGATTATCTTTAAATAATCAAAAGCATACTTTGCCAAAAATACTAAAAAAAGGAAAGAAAGCATCCAGTGTTCTCAAAATATGAAGTGCTTTCTAAAAAGATTTTTTTTCAATAAATAAGGGAGAAGAAATGTTATGTAAACCTAAGTGTTTGGCAGACATCTGTTTACTTCCTCCAAGGAGACAGGGGGTTTTAAGATTTTCTGAGAAAATGAGAAAGGCACATCCTTGAGTTCTTGCACCAAGGACGTCATGGAAGCATTTTTCCTTGAAAATTTTCAATAAGAAGACATAAGGTTAGAGCTGGCATGAATGATAACTGTCTTGAAGAATTTAATCGAAGACATTATGGAGAATGTGGGTGTTCAGATCTCCTTCAAAAAGGGGGGGGGGGGAAGACAACCAAATACCCCTCTGCCTACCCTTCTTTTTTTAAAAAAAACTTTTATTCTTCTTTTTCCTTCTTAAGCTGGTTCATGTTCTTACAAAGATTATCATTAATGATACAGTGTTAGTAAGGGCAATTGTTATTTTTTTTTTGCTGTGACTTTAAAGTTCCTTTGTTGTGACAGCTGCTAGGCTGGCATTTCCTGGACATCAGTGGGATATGATGATAGCTTGCTTGCTTCCCTTCCTTCTGATGGATTTTCTTAGAAAGGATAGCAAACTGGCAGACTCGGATTCCTCTATGTAAAAAATCAGACGTTGGATCGTAGTGGGCTAGAGTTGAGAGAAATACGGCGATCCAAAGAATTATCTTCTGTTTTGTAACATAATCAGCAGTTTGATCTACAGGCAGAATCAAAAAGATCTCAGACTTAAGAAAACATTCATCCTCCTTACACACCCCCTCCTCCCTTCCCATCCCCACCCCCCTTGCTTTCTTTTTTAAGAGTTTAGTGCAGCAACAAGTGGTGCTGGCCTGTCAACCTGATGCCAGCCTAAGTAGAAGCCACATTATAATAAATGCATATTTTCACTATCAAAAGATACCATACTGTTGGCTTAAAAAATTCCAAACAGCCTTGCACAGAAGGCTTTTCAACAATATATTAAGCCTCATATTTTTCAATTACAACAGGGCTTTTTTTCCTCTGCTGATCTTTTTTTTAATAACCCAAGGAGCAAATATGTCTTCGTTTTGAGCTTTAATCTGGTGCTTTGTGTACTCTGATGACCTCCTAATCACACTCTCCATGACATGTCAATCTGCTGCAATGGAAAGTGGGTGATTTGGGCTGTCATGAAAGTGTTGATATGCTCATATATCCTGTGCACTTAGGACAGAGGAGTTCAAAGAAATGCATTAGCCAAAAGAATGAAATGTTATGGGAACCCATAATTCAAGTATCGAGTGTTCCTTTCCGAGTTCATGAGGGGTTCTGTATCTGTGTTGTGACTTTAAATGTGAACACCAGGTGTGAAGATTCCTGTTTATTTTTATTTAAGCAAAACCAAACACAAAATATTTCAGAGCTGATGCAGATGATGAAATGTAAAGATGTGTGATGTGTTTAGTAAATAGTCAGGCTGCGTATGTCTAAACAAGGAAGGAGTTTGTAGAATGTGGTTTTAGTTTACAATGCTCCCCTTTCATAACTATATAACCATCTGCCTCTGGCATGTTCCTTAAAATCTGATGAGCCTACACTTCAGTCTGTAACCTTCACTGCTACACTGGTGTTTCCTTTGCTGAACTAGTGGGATTATCAAGATCCCACAAACTGTTGACATCTACAGTGTTATTCTTCATAAAATCTGAAAGGTAGGAGTGACCTTTGGTGTCAAATGGGGATGGTCTAGTGTGCAATTTGAGAGGCACGATGTGAGTATGAGTCTGAGGGCGAGGGTCTGCTCCCCTGGGTACTGATAGGACTTCCCCTGTGGTCTGAGGTGTGTTGCCCAATGTTCTGAATGGGAGTTCCCATCTGTAGTGTGTAGGTAATGACACCTGCCTTCCTGGAGAAGTTTGTGTGTCACCATTAAACTGAAGACTGTCTGTGGGACCACTTTCACCTTCATAATCCAGTACCTTTTATGCTGTTGTTTAGTGAGTCAGACATAGACTTATGACTCTGTGGAATTACTGTTGTTTGAGGAAGGCATGGTCCAACATCTGAAATACACTTTTCTGGTATTCCCTGAGTAACAATATCATGGTTTAAGACATTACTGAATCTTTCCTCTGAAATGTTTTACTAAGGTTTTTCATCAGCTGTTCCATTTCAGCAAGAGATGAAGAGATGCAGATTTCTGGGTCTGCATCTCAATCCATCCTTGGCTTGCTAGAAATATTGAGCGAGTTAATTTGTCTGCCATGCACTGAATCTTTACAGATCTCCTCCGATCTCCCTATTGAATACTGTGGTGAAGAGAGAACTTGCCCATGGATACAAACTTGAGGCTCTAAAATTTATGTTCCACTTTTCCTCTCCATAAATTGGTTACAAGGGTGAAAAGAGAATAATTATCTATATAGTGTTTTAATCATTTGCACACCTCAGTGAATATATAACGTGGCTTTAAGAGCTGTGAATATTTCTTTCTGATGCATGGTCTTGGACAAGGGGTTAAAGGATCAGGAAGGCTGAACTCAGGTTAGTGGTTCTTGTGGTTTTGTGGTCTTTTTGTTGCTGTGACTTTTTACTTTGCCATGGGGTTGGGGTTTTTGTGTCTGGTTTTGGTGGTGGGTTTTGTGAGATTTTTCTTTTTTTTCTTTTTTTAAAAAATTTTTATTTTAGATGGTTTTTGAAGAAAAGAAACTTGAAGCTCCTTGTCTAGGCAGTTCTTGAGTTGTGGTGTAGATACTTTGAGGGTATAAACCACAGAGGAAGTTGGGATAAAATAGCTACTTAAAAAGAGATTAAGGGATTTACTTCAGTGCCTCTATGGGTTGTGATTTAAAGGGAGAAGAACCTAATTTTTCATATTACAGCTGGTTTTATTAGCTACAGGTTTTAACTTTTTGGAAAGATTCTCACATCTTTCTGTCAGCCAATTTTGGGAGTTAATCCAGACCAGTCAACAGAACTGTATGTTGCACTTGATTTCTTGGTAATTTTAAAAGCTTTTCAGTGTCTAATCTGTCCAGTATAACTCCCTAGACTTTTGCCACAGATGGTATTGATCAGCAGGAATAACAGATAACTGTACTTAAACTCCATTTTCCAGAGGGGGGGAAAAAAAAAATTGAAATTGGGGTGTGGAGGGAAGAAGGCATTACATAAACCAGAATTAAATACAGAACGATGACTCCAGATCAAAAGACTTGAAACTTCTACTTGTGGTTAGTTAATATTTTCTTTTTCCTGCAGAGTTATATTTGGGACAGGAGCTGAACTTTGTCTTCCAGCTTACTCTGCCAGTGTTGATCACAGCTTTGTCAATCTTTGAGTTTGCTGGCACCCTTAGAATTTTATGACCACAGTACTCAATGCAGTATTTTTGTAGAGGTTCTTTACTGGAAACTGGCTTCTGTGTGAAAGATAAATTGAGGATGGTGTGACATTGGTCAGTTGAGATGGAAAGCTTAGTGCTATTATCACTTTAGTAAGTGGAGATTTTTTCAGTAGTCCCAAAAGAACAAAATTATATACAAGGTAGCTGATGTTTGCATTTGAAAGGGTTTTCTCATTGGTTCTTATTCACTTATATCTGCCTATCCTGTATGAAAACCACGTTGAACCTCCTTAAATTTTCTTTCACAAAAACTTTACTCTAGAATTGTTCCCCATTTGTACACATTTATTTTGTCTTTTTCAAATGTCATCTTGGTATTTCAATAGTAGATTCAATCATGCCTGAAGTTCTTATCATCCATTTTCAGTGGTGGATCATCCATTAGGAAATAACACCCTCTGCATTTTTTTATCAGGCTTGATTTGTGTTGGGATCAGAAATACCCAAAGTCTCTTTTGAAAATGAGTTGTAATCAAAATGTGAGGTTTCTGTGCTGGCCCATATGCATCCCTCCTGTTCATTTGTGTTTGGGTTACTTGTCTTGCCTGGGAAAGACAGAAAAAATTTGATTGATCCTGTGAGCACAGTTGCTTTCTTTCCTCTTTGACATATTGCTATTTCTTAGACTAGTTGGAATGTTCTTTAGTGGGTTCCTGTGGAAGTCATTCAGTGGTAAAAATGTTTTCCTTCTTGGGAAATGTTTAATAAACATGAACAGAAATCCAGCACAATCCAACCCCCAGTGGTTTCTCTCATGTAACTTCTCCTTATTTCTTACATTTCATTGTACTTGCTTTTAACCAAAACCAGCTAGCTTTAAGTCTACATTAAGACCACATTAAGGTCTAACTTCAAATTTTGGTTGAGAGTTTGGAAATAGGAATGTCTGATGTTCAGAGAAATATATAATTTTTTTTTCTGTGTAAATTAAACCCCACTTGATGGATTAAGTGGGGTTTTTTTGAAGGTAAATGAGATAGTAATGGTGTTGGAAAACAAGTGGAAAGGACAAAAGCTTTATGTTCAGGCTTTAGTCCAGAAGTCTTAGAGTTTCTTTCTCATTTTAAACTTCTAGAAAGTTTCAGTTGAGTATGAGAGCTCAAAGTGCAAATAAGAAAATAAATTAAGAAATTTTTCGGGTTAAATCTTCAATCTGTTTTTCTCCATACTGCCTTCCAGCATCCTGTGTTTTCTCTTTGCATTCCATTCCCTGAAAGCTTCCTCTAGTTTCAGAAACTGTTTAAATGCCTATTTTATGACTAGCATAATATTCAAAGGTCTCACAACTTTTGTGGCACTGAAACTGTAGTATTCCCTTCACTGCATTTCTCTAACAGTGAGGGAGAGGCACAGATGAGAAAAGTAGCTTCTGTGCATGTGTCCTGTAGCTCTTGTCCAATACAACATAAATTTAATCCTAACCCACCCTTGGTTTTCAGCCAGGAAAGCCCTACCAGCCAGGCTGAAAACAAATAATTGTTCAGTCTTCAGTAACAGGGGTGATACCCCTCTTACCCTCATATTTACTAACCAAACTTAAACATGGTTGGTTGTGCAACGCTGACAGAGAGGCAGAGCTGTTACTTTCATTTCTTAGATGATGAATTGAAGCATGGTGAGGTTGCCACTTGCCACAGCATTTGTGCAGAGCCTCTGGGTGAACCTGATGCTCCACAGCCTCTGGCTCCAGAGCATTGATCATCCTTTCATGACAAACTATTAGTACATACTGCATGTGCCAAGCCATTGTGGAGAGATCTATCACAGCCACTTAGGAAATCTTTTATACAGTTCTCTCACTCCCGGGGAAGAAGAAAAACCTCTTAAGTCTCGTCTGCTTTGAAGTGAGGTTTCTGTGTTTATATGTTAAAACACAACCTGTTTGTGTTGTGGAACTTCAGAAAAGTTCTAATCTCTGCAAAGATTTGAACTTCAGGGGTCTGTTTGGCACCTTTACAGAATCCCTTTCAAGCATACACCTTCTTGAGTGAAAATACACCATGAATTTACTGTAAAAGGGAAGAGACCGAGATTGAGAACAATAATTTCCTGCCCAGGTGACACCTAGAGGGCAAGTTCGGGATACAGACAGGCATTGTTCTTGGAAGCAACATGTTATGTCTGTGAAAGAAGAGGGGAAACTGAAAATTATCCTCTTACTATCTTTTATGAAATAAAAATACTGGAAATCAGAAAGATTTCGCCAGCTGTGAGTGCAAAAGTCACAGCAGGATGCATTTTACTGGAGGCCTCTGGTCCCCTTGTTGTCATTATCCTTCAAGGTGCAAGACAAACCAGGAATGTAAAGCCTGCGTGCTTGATTTTCTCCACCTACTCTTCGCATCCCAAGGCTTTGATTTTCAAGAAGCCAAAGAGAGATTGAGATTTCAACTGTATTGTTTAAAGAATAAATCATAAAACTTGATTTGTTCCACTACATCCCTCTGAAATGAATGTCTGGTGATAAAGTTAGATCTGGTGGAAGTCCCCTTGTGCAGTTGTCGTAAGTTGGTGAAGGGTTGGCTCTGCAGCTTCTGAGTTTGGAACCAAGGCCTGATTCCAGCTCTCATTGCAGAAGTGAAAACTTCTGAATTGGCTTTAGTAGCACTGGGCCCAGTATAAACCTTTGTGGTACTTCTGAGGTGCCTAAAAATTCTGGTCATGATGTGTTATGGCAGCTGGTCCCCCAACGGCTCCTGTCATGTTCCCTGTGCTTCAATCTTCCTGTGTTTACAAGGGTGCTAAAGAAACCTGGGCCAAGCCTGAGATATCCTGGGCCACCTGAAGGTCTGTTTGGACCTCTGTCTTCCATTGGAGTCCCTTTCTCCTTTTAAAGAAAATTATACTTACTCCCCTTAAAGTTTCATCAACTTTCCAGTGAAGCTTGGTAGCCAGAAAAAGGACTTGCTAACAACTGTGTGCAAATACACTTAGAAAAAGTGATCTTCTCAGAGAAACTGTTATTTAATGATAATATATGATCGTATTACCATTAATGGAGATTGAATTTGGTTTCAGTGGCATTTTTACTGCTTGGGGTTTTTTCAGTGTTTTCCCAGATCTTATTAATGATTCACTGGGTTTTGTAGCATTCATTAAAAAAATAAAATAAAATAAACCCAAAAAACAACAAAACAAAACCAAAAAACCACTGAAGAATGGCCAGCTGCCTTATGATCAAGTCACTTTACATGGGCACCAACTGTATACAAGTTCTGCTTTTAAATAAGACAGCAAAGTCTCTTGAAATGAGGAGAGAATTCTGCTCTGGTCTAGAAAATGCTGAAGCAATGTTTTCAGCATTAAAGTAAAACAGAGTTTCATAAAATGACTGTATTTTAAAGCAAGATAGAGAATCACAGCTTCTATGCTGCCTAT
Organism: Cettia cetti; assembly: GCA_013401135.1. Taxonomy (NCBI): domain Eukaryota; kingdom Metazoa; phylum Chordata; class Aves; order Passeriformes; family Sylviidae; genus Cettia; species Cettia cetti. Next base: position 43,971 of record VZUI01027335.1, read on the forward strand.
GAGGAGCAGAGTTAATGTTCTTTAAAAAGCAAGATTGTAGTGAATGAGGACTTTTGTTTCCTCCAAAACTAAGTTAGAAGGACCTACTCAAAAAGAGAGAAAATAACTAAGCCCTTGAGTTTACACACATTTCTTGGAGGGAATCTGTAGAGAAGTGCACTGAATTCAGCTGAGTACAGGGTGTGAGGAGACACCTGCTCACAGGACTGGGACCTCCTGACTTCATGGAAAAGCTGTGAATCTTTTTATTACAAAAGCTCTGAAGTGCTCACGCAATGAAAATTGAATAACTTTTAACCATATTAAGTACAAAAACTTGCAGAGAAATTTTTATTTTTCCAAGTGAAAGACATTTGTTTACAAGAGATTTTCAATGATTTTAACCATCTACTTCTTAAGTACCATTCTCCTTGTTAGTGTTCCTTGGGCTAAGAATGTGGCAGTGCAGTTCTCTGATAGGGAATTTTACCCAAAGTTCAGTATCTGTAGTGTACTGTCCTTCTGTCCTACCTGAAATACACATTAGGATTGTACTTTTTGTAGGATTGTTTGTTTTTGTTTGCAGGGATGGCCTTAGAGATGGGTCTGTCAGGTAAGGTTCTGAAAGAGGCTGAAAGGATGGGAAGTATTACGAAGTAATGATGGACATTTACATGCTTCTGAACAGATCTGACTCTTACTCCATTTTTTTTCATAATGACTGCAAGTAAAGGCACAGTTAGGCTTCTCCAGTGACATTTATTTGATCCTAGTTAAGTAGGGATTTTAAGAATTGTTCTTGAAGTCACTGCCTGTGCCAGAAGAGCATGAATTTAGACAGAACAATGAAATAATACGAAAATATCCCTTGATCTTAGCAAAGTAGAATATAACCTGCCTAGGCACTGTTTGCTGATAATTTGCTTTTTAAGGTGTGCTCATAACCCATTCAGAAATACAGTTGAGAAGTTACTAGAATGGCAGAGAGAAGTATTTAGAGTTTAGGCAGTGGTGAAGTCAAGACTGGACATTTCTTTGCCAAGGGGAGACTGGCAGCTTAAAATCATCACTTTTCCCTCCTCACTGTTGTTAATTGTGTGTAGTGCTTTTATAGCTGAGTGCTGGAGAAAAGAGTGTGTTATATATGTTTGGTAGACCTTCAGGAGAGGCAGTTTACCTCCTTGTTTTATGTATTTTGCGCTGTACATTGATGTCTCAAACAGCAGTAGGAGAAGGAAAGAGCAAAAAGAAAGGTGGTAAAATATTGATCATGAAAGGAAAAAGTAAAGACATGCTCATAAAACTCTGAACATTCATAGAGCATCTCAGGAGAAACATTAAAACCAGACCTCTGTCTAGCTAATTTCATAAAAAAAGAATAGATTTCACATGGGTGGTACATCAAATGGCTTTATGCTATGACTTACATGGATGTTGCAGTGGGATGCATGAGATCTTGTAATAGTGGAGGAGTATATATTAGACTTCGTATTTTCTGCACCTGTTAGAATTTTTTCTTTCATAGGTATTTGGCTTACCGTGGCTGAGCCACACTTTTTTAAAAAGTTACACCTTTGCATTATGTCTCTTGAAGACAAAGTGACATTTTTAATGGAAATACATTTATCTGCTACTAGCATTTTTTAGATTCAGAAAAAGGAATCTTTGACTTAAATATAAAATATTTGTAAGTGGTCTTCTGGTAAACTTTCTGAACTGTATTTTGTCCTGATTCAAAGTCTTTTAGCAGCTTTTTGAAGATTTGTTCCTCGGTTGTATCTGGTTATTCACATACATTTTGGCTACACTTCAGTATTTCATCAGTCCACAAGGCATCCGTAGCAAGGGCAGCATTGTAGAAAGCCCTACCACATCCACCTATGTGGGCATGGAGCATCTTGTGAGGAAACCAGGATGTGGCTGAGAAAGAGAAGAAAGGCTGCTGCAGGTTCTCTTTGGTTTGGGATTGAGATGCTCTTCTGAGTGTTTTCCTAGGAACTGTAATGAAGACCTGGGATTTGTGCCCCTCATCTAGCTCATATCTCTGTGGCCTGAGGAAATCTGGCCTTCCCATTCTAACACTGGCCTTTGGGAGGGAGCCAGCTGGAGGGAGGCAGCAGGAAGAAGAGCGTTCAGCAAAGAGCTGCTGGTTCAGCCTCCGAGACTGAGACATCACCCTGAGTGCGATGCATCCTCTCGCACATCACCTAACACAATGAAAGGCACTTGTTGGTCCTCTTCTGTTGAATCCTGCAACCCAAGAGCTGCTGTGTTCATCATGAGCCAGGGCCCAGCCCTGCCTGCAGTGTCAGAGGGTCCTCCCTGCTGCTCAGCTCCCTTTCTCTGAGAGGTGGAGGCAGATCCTGTGTGCAGCTTACCTCCGCAGGGCAGTCCTTCGGACAGCTTTCCTCCCCTGTCTCCCACCTCTGCTCATTTCACCACTACCCCAAAGGCAAACCCTTAGTTACTGTTACTGAGTGGGTAGTTTATTACTAGGTAGATTTTCTTTGTCTGAAGGTTTGCTATTCGTTCTGGGTGGAGGTGTTTGGCTTCAGTCACATTTATCTGTCTGTGTCCACATTTCAAGGATTTCCATGGTATTGACATTTCCATTACAGGAATTTGAAGAATGTTCAATTATATACCGGCCATGAAACATATTTACTTTTTTCTTCTTCTTCTTTTTTTTTTTTTTTTTAATGTCTGCCAACTGTTCTCTGCCAAACTTTAAACTAGGCTGCCATGGCTCTTAAGATTTTAATTTTTTTTTACATATTTGCTATATTGTTATATACACGTAGCACACGCACAAATAAAAGCTCATACTGTAGTATTAGAAGACAGGACCAGATTTTATCTGGAGGATTATTGTAGGCCTGTTTCTCATTTATATAATGTTTTTGTTAATAGCAATACCTCTTCTAAATGCCCAATAAAATACTGTAGCATTAATTTAAATAGAAATTTCAGTCATTTTAGATATCCCCCCATTATAACAGGTCAGGCTTTTAACAGATGTCTCAATAACTTTGCTATTAGCAGGAATATTTCGTGAATTAAAATCAGGCCTCTTTGTCTCTGTCACTCGTTGAAATGACCTACATATTTGGCAGATGGAGAGGACTTGCTTGTGCATTAGTACTGCTGGGGTAGGGTTTTTTCAGCTGTGTATTTTTGGAGAAGAGAGGAGGATTTAACATAAGTTAACATAGTTTATTTTTTATTAATACCATACTTCAGTTGCTCTTTACAGAAAAATCATATTAGGCACATCTTGCCTTTTAAGCATAGAAAACATCTAGGACATTTCTCCTGGGCACCAGACTCCTGTCTTAATGTAAACCTTTCAGTGAAGCAGTGGACAACTTTTTGCAAGCTTGTGGACTAATGGGGCTGGAGCAGAAGGTGCAATAACTCAGCTGCTGCAGAGGTCCTAGAAGAAATCTTCTCCGGAGACCTGAGCACTTTCCAAGCCTTTCTGGGGTGTTGATTTTTGTGATTAAGTATTTTCATTCCCCTTCCTGGCACAGAGTGAGCTTTTAAGCAGTATGTGAAGGGTTTCACCTAAAATGGCTCTCTGACACGTTGTTGTGCTGGCACATGACCGTGTTTTCTTTGAAGAATCAAAAAGAACCTCTTGAGCTGGATGATGGCAGCAAGAGCCCGAGTCCTGCTGCAAAGAGGCAAACTCTAGAGAGAGGGTTAGTTGTAGATGTAGGCTGGTTATCTCCTGCAAAATCACTCTCTGGCGTCCTGTGCATTAGTGCAGGTAGAAATGATTTCTTATTATTTTTGTTGTAAGTTTGATTGAAATGTAACTAATCACAGGAGTAAGTAGGAAAGCTCCACACCTGAATGTGCTGCCTGAGCAAACAATAAATCCCACAGTCATTAATCAAGAGGTAAAAAACTAATGGGATCAAGTGAAGTTACTTAAGGGATACATTTTACCCCCAATTCAGTTTATTCTAAAAGCCCAAGTCAAGAAATGATACTAAGTTTCTACTGTTTCCAATGCCATCAGAGAGAGCTGCAAGCTTTGACTATTTTTCAAGACAGACTATTTGCTGTCAAGTATATCAGTACTGTCTGATCCAATTTAAGGGCATTTATCCAACAAGTTCAGAAAACAGCAAAATTAGTATTTAGAGACATTACAATGGTATTCTATTGCCAAGGATTCTCCCTGTCTGCAAGGAAATTTAACTTTTCCTGCCCAGCGAGAACAGCCTACAGGCCAGTTGGCAGCCAGGAATGCTTTACCAGTCATCTCTCAAACCTTAAGCATAGTTCAGGAACTGAAGAGGCAAATCAGAAAAGGTGTTACCTTATCATAAACCTATCAAAACATAGGTCTTACATAATCCAGGCCTGGACTCCCTAGGACTCCAAGTGGGAATATCAGTTGAATTGGTTACTTGGTTATTGTGGTGGTGGTGATGATGAGAGCAATGAATACCATAGTTTTCAGCTCTTTACTAAACTAGTTGCTTAGGAGAGCATGAATAAATTCATACATGGGATGTGATTCCCCTTCTTGGAATTATAGGTCTTTTCTTACTTTATTCAAGTAGAATCTTATCTGGAGTGAGATGGCCTGGTACATTTAAACTCAAGCTGTACTGTTTTAAGGAGTTTCCAGGGCTACAGGAGCTGCCTTAATTCCACCTGGCCTGCTCTGTTACGTGGTTTGCACCTAGGTGCTATCAGAGGAGAGTGGCTGAAAAGAAAGCTTATGCTTTTTCAAAGGGAACATCAATTCTTGAGGTGAAAACAGTAAATCATTGGGTTAATAATTGTCTAGCTGGGTATTGTGCTGTCTCTGAAATGGGAAGGGAGGTTTCTGATTTATTAGAGATTTTCCTGTAACAGGGATGGAAACACAGCCCCATAGAATATCACTGGATGTTTATTATTTGTGTGTGTAAGTAAAAGTGTTGTCTTTTAACTCTTTTTTTGTCTTGTTCAAAGAATGGCTGTAAGGAATGTGAAAGACACTTAGGCAGAGACAACAGAGGAAAGGATGTGGTACATCCTGCGCCCATTAACACTGTCAATTAGCACCATTTATCTTGAAATTTGTCCAGCTTGGAACACGAAGTATGTACATCAGGGTTTGGGCCAGACAGAAACATAGAAAATGATGGGATTTGTGGAGACACCAGCCAATGTGGGGGAGAGAGCAAAGGCACACAGTAATTCTAGAAAGAGCTGCATTTTTTGTGTGTGAAAATTTGATTATAAGATTATTCTTTCAACATAAACACAATTCTCTAAAGACTTATTAATGCTTCAGTAGCATAGTGGAAAGACTCTAGTGCAGCTTTCTGGCTTGAACCCCAATACATAATGTTCTAGTAATAGTTTATGGGTGACTGCAATAAATTGGTAGCAAGTGTTTTCCATTTTTTGGCTCTTCTTATCAGTTCTGCTGGTGGAACATTTTGTTTTGAGAATATTGCAAAGGCAATTGATCTGCTTTGGATACACGCTCTAGAGTTCTGTGTCTTTTAAAATGTATGTATATGTCAGCTTTTTCTCCATGTCCCGAGATATACCACACAAAGCTGGGGGCCACTAAAGTGTTACAGGGGATCTGAGCAGTTGGTTAGACCCAGCAGGACTCCACCTACCCTAACTAATGCTCTGCAAGTACTGCCAAAATGGCAGAGCTTTGCTCCCCCCTCCCACTTCCCTTCCCAATACTTGCATTGTTCTAGTCTTTTCATGCAGCAATGGAAAATTTGTTCCTGTCCATGCAAGAATAAAGATCTTTCACACAGGTTTGCTTTAGACCCAGGTGGCTTTTTGAAATAGAAAGAAACATGGAATATTTTACACTTAGTGGTTAGGGAAAAGAGCCACTTTTGATTAGAGATGGGCCTTATATGGTCACCTTTGATTTCTATTGGATTTGGAGCTGAACTTAACTGTAATTACAGAGTGAAATTCCATGGCCTCTATTATGCAGGAGCTGTCCCTCTTGGTCTTCAAATCAATTAATTCACAGCTCCAGATCATCTCTATAGCCAGGCTAATTGAAACAGCCTGCTTTCATCTCCATTCCCAAGACTAGAAGAAGAGTTGAGTAGCTGAACCCAGACTGGAAATGTCTATCTGTTTTCTGTGTGTGTGAGGCCAGACAAAACCCTCCAGCCTGATTGCCTCTGGATTCCAGTCCTCTGGATATGGTAAATAAAGTCAAAACTACCAAGAGAGTAAGCAAAGAGTTATCCAGTGGATTGTGCCACTGAACATCCTGTGCTTGTTCCTGGCTTCATTTTATTTCTTTAAGCTGCTCTCATGCTGACTCTTTGCACAATCATCCAACATAGTTTGTACGTCAGATTCAAAATGAAAATAGGTACATTTCTCCAAGATAACATTAAACACATGTAAAATTAAAGGACAGTTGAGTGCTTCCTTCATTCCTTTAATCTTCTGCATGTACTGGAACATTTGTTTTATATAAAGGTTATATTGTAAAAATACTGGACTTGGGGCAAAAATCAAATTTTAAAGAATGTAAACTGAAGTCTGGAGATCACTAAAGCACAGAGTGAATAGATACTCAAGAAATATTTAAAGTAACTGAATGTGGACTTTGCCCAGCTAAAGTATCCCAAATGACAGCAGGGGAGTCAGTTTGTCGTACAAAGCTGCAGACAGAGAGCTGGAGATGAACAGAAAGTACTGAAAATCTGGCCTTGAGACAATAAATGGAAGTGTTAAGTGGATGAGAGAGAGCATTGACAAGGGAAGTTAGAAATGGAGAAGTGCAAAATGAGGGTTGTCATACCAGAACCGCTTCTAATGGTGTTTATATTGTCATAAGCCTAATAAATGTGGATATTTCTTCTCTGATGCATACTAGCCATATTATAAAAGCGTGTTATGGGCTCCCAGGAAGAGAAGAGCATCTCAGTAAAAGGGTATGCAAGTTGGACTCTGACCACAGAGCCTTAGTGCTGCTTCAGAGCAGTTCCCAGTCTGCAGCCCTGCACTGCTTTCAGTGCCTGTTGTCAGCATGGATCTCTTTTTCTTGTTGCTTACTTATTTAACCAAGTTATTAAGATATTCCTATCAATTACTTGGGAATGCTGCCTTAAACAATTTGATTTCCTTATTTTCTGAGGGGAAAAACCCCGGAGCTGTGTTCAGATACAGGTCTGGGAATCTGTTGCATATTTTATTCATGTAGGATCTGCAGTTTTCCATCTTTCATCCTTTGTAACAGAGGACAGCTTACAAGCACTGCTGCTAATGATGCCCTAGGCTGGCTCTTCATCTCCACAAGCTGAAATTTGTCCCACTTCAAACTAAGGATTCTGTGCAGGGTTGTCTAATAGGTAATTTCCCATGATAAACATGGTAACTGGAGTTATCATTCCAGAGCACTGAACTTTGTGTCTTTTATTAGTGCATCACAGAAATCATGCAAGAAGCAACAGCAGTCAGATGTGACCATTGTTATTAATTTCCATTGTGCGAAAGCAAATACACAACAAGAAAAATTCAGAAACTAGATGGTCCTGTGTTTGTAATAATTTATATTATTAATATGCCCTTAAAATAGGTGTGCAAGAACAATCATGCAACTTAAAGACCAAAGAAGGTAGTCGAAGAAGAATAGTTAAACCCCCATTTCCACAAAAATCCTGCTTTTTTGTGCTTTTCTTATTTATTAAGAAATTTGTGGGGTTTTATTGAGGGTCAGGCATTCAAATATATTTTTAGTAAGCTACTCACATTACAGACAATCAGTAAGGTCTAGTCTAAGATATTAAAATGAGCATAATATTTAAATTAGCAAAATTCAAAAAGATGATGATGTCAAGAATGACCAATGAGTAGCCCTGCAAGAAGATTCAGTGAGGTTTGGTTCAAGTTATCTGCTCTGACTTATAGAGGGCAATAATTTTCTTGATTTTTGGGGTTGGTTTTTTTTTTTGGTAGATCAGAAGCAGAGAATTTGCAGGAGAATGTTCTTTTCTTGATGTGTGTTCCTTTTACATTGAACTGTATTTCTCCACTGGACAAAGTGGACTACTTACAATGCCATGATGTGTTTGGAATAAACAGCAGAGTGCTATATTTCACTGGAAGTTCTGTCTATAGAAAGTGCAGGCTCTCAGATCAGCTGTTTACATTTTTCTGAAAAAGCTTCCATCTGTTACGTCAAACTTGTTAATATAGGTCCTCAGGATACAATAACATTAATGCTTTAAGTATCCAAGTGAAATGTCAGCGTCCAGTCGCAGATACCAATTTCAAATGTGTCAGTGTCCTGAATCCACCTCTCTTTACTAACAGGCCATTTAATAATCCGTGTAAGTATCTATGGATGTCTAAGTCTTTGAAGGTCTGTGGGGGTCCAGATGTACAAATGCAGTTACAGCAGCAAATCCTCACAAAAGCTTTTCCACCACGCTAGCATGACCACATAAAATTTGGCCTCATTTCTTTTTTTTTTTTTTTTTGGCTTTGCAGCTACAACCATCAAGACCTATTTAGAGTGAAAATAGGCTTGGTAAGGGAAGTCTCCGAGCTTCATGTTGTTCCCAGTGAAGTCAACTGCAAAGTGATTGCATAAATATAGATATACCTTACTTGCATGTATATTTTGCCCCTCATTAAAAAAAAAAAAAAAAGAAACCCCATAGATTTTACAGTTTGTTTTGTTTCTTGTTGTGGTTATGGTTTGCATTCCTTCAATTTAAAACATAACTGAGCCCTTTATATTTTATTTCTTGTATGAGCTACTGTAATTTATTACTATAGTGGCCATTCGGCTAGAATGAAGATATATGCCCCTCTTTTGATCCTTGTAAAGATGAAGGGTGAAATGTAAGTTTGTTATATTACCTTTCTTGTTTCTACTCTTTTGTATCCATGGTTTTTTAATTTACATTGCATTGTGAATGAAAACTCTTATCTTCTGTAATGTTTTTTTCCTGCCACTCAAATTTTGCATCAACACAAAGGGTTTGTTCTTCAGTTTGTGTTCAGTATTTGGTCACGTTCATTATGAGATGTATCTGCATTACACATATCACGTTCAGAAAATATCATTTCTCACTGTGTTTTCCTTGATATCTTATTATTAAGGACTGTTTTTTAGTGGATAGAAATCCATTCTATGCATAAAACTGCATTCAAATGAGGTTTACACATCTAATCACACCTATTTTTATTCTGAAATGCTCAGTGATCAACAGTAATTTCGAGTACAATGGTTATAGATAATTTGAGTCCTAAATACAATGGCATTGGTTAAATAGGACCATGCAAAGGGTTAATAGTACAATAATAATTAAAATAATCCTCTTCAATTCCGTAATAACTTTGGCCATGTGCCTTCATCCAACCCCCAACACCACCCTCATGTACTCTTTAAAAAAATATTCACATTACAGACAGTCTTGTGTAACAGATTAACATAACATATCTGGAACATTACTCAGATTTTTGGGCAATGGCAATCTGAACATGTTCATAAGTTTAGCTTTTTCTCTGCAGCATCCTGCTGTTAACTCTTGACTTTTTCTAATTGGGCATGATTCTACCTAACTGGAAAGCACTGCCTGTGGTGTCACAGGGAGGGTTGTTTAAGTGTGGGCGTTGGAGGAACTCTGCTGGACAGAAATACTCCATGTTTTAAGGGGCTCACACAGGTAAACAATATTGTAAGGAGTGAGATTTTACACTCACATTCAGATTTGAGTGGCCATGATACCTATCTGATGGATTATTTTAGTCGTGATAGTGGATTACACAGATATGGATGCAAAGGTGGATATACAAAAGAGATGTTAAAAAGGCAGGATTTTTTTTTCTTTAGAAAATAAGATGATGTAATGTCTCTGGGTTAGAAACAGAAATTCAATCATTTCTCACAAAATACTGAAAGTTAGGAAGCCTTTTATTTTCTTCAGTTCTTTATCTCACCCTGACTTGTTTTTCTGATAGCTTTTGCTCTCTTGTAAAGTAGAAATCCTGCCAGTGAGATTTGTGGTGGAAAGTGTTTGGGCCACCGGTTATTATTGTTGAAGCATGACACAGCCTTCAATTTAATGTCCCATGGTTTTTTTTTAGGTGACCAGACTAAAAACAAAATAACTCTCTGCTATGAATAGGATTTAAAGTATAAGTCCCATTTATTTTTTTTGTAACAGATTTCATCTTGCCCATTGGCAAAATAATTGGCCTCTGTAAAGAATCAGTAAGCAAACAGCCAAGCAATTTTTGCTGGTACATATTGTAATTCCCATTTTAAAAATTACTTAATAGAGATCGCCTTTTATAAAAGCTATTTTGGTATATCAGAGGCATGTTGTACTAAACAAAAAGAGGAAAAAAAAATACCTCTGTCATTTGAAAGAGACCATTTAGCCTCTGAACATATTTGCTCCACACTAAATAATAGATGTTATTCTCAGAGAAATAGAAGATGTTTTTATATTGTTCTGTGGAAACTGTTTTGTTTTTCCTGGCTCCTTCACCCACTCCATCCACCTGCCCCCAAAACAACAAGCAGATTTGGCTAGTATGTATTGTAGGTAAATTTTAGGTGTTTCATATAAAATATTAATTTAATAAAGTTAATATTTAATCAAATTTTTAACCATTAACAAAGGGGGAAAGTTCAGAGTTGAAATATTCTTCTTCCTCTCCATAAAAATAAACATTAACAGTCAGTCTAATTCCTATGCATAATGTTGATCTGGAAAGTCAACCATAGTAGATGGATGTGCAGATATTATTCTGCAAAGTCTTAAGATTACTTTCATGGCCTTAAAAAATTGATCAAAAGTGTTATTGAAAGGGTAGTACCTGCAGGAGGAATTAAGAGTGTTAGCTTTATCAGTATATGGATATAGTCATCATATCATCACTGAGAGCTTTTCCATTTGTTTTCCCATCCTGTTACCTGGAGAAAGACTCTAACTCACTGTGGTTTTTCATTAGGTTTTTGTTGTTTCTTTTTTTTTTTTTTCTGTTGAGCACAGCTCTGTTTGCAATGGGCAGGTCAAATGAATAAATTTTGCACGTATGGAAGAAGGTGGTAAGGTCTGCAGTGCAAGTTTATTCCTAGGAAAGGCTATTCCACTACTCTTGCCCTGGAGGATCCTTCTGCTCTTTGACAAATGAGCTGCTTGGGTGCTGCTGTGCTTCCTAGTGGCAGGATCTGCGGTCGGAGCCCAGCTACTTGGCATCTCTGCCTTCTCTCCACTCAGCCCTGAAACAGTGAGAGTTGATCTTCAGCTGCTGCTTTAAATGCTGATTGTTCTCTGCTGATAAGAGATAACCGTGGCTGTTAGCATCTTGCTTTCATTTTAAGCAGAGGGACCTGCTGAGGCAGGGAGGCAGGAGGTGGTACTGGTGTTCCTGGCACTGGCTGCCTGGGAACTGCTCTGCTTGGGATGAGCCTTGAGGATTCAGGCCCATTCTCCACACAGCAGTACTTGTTTAAAAGCAAGACTTTAGTGCTTTTCCGTGTACCTGACTGGAATTTTTTTTTTTTTTTTTTTTTTTTTTTTTTTTGCTAGGAGCTGAAGAAAG
>VZUI01027355.1:0-15424 GCA_013401135.1 Cettia cetti
AGGTAAATTCCATGATGGACAAAGGGAAAAAGAATACATAAAAGAACCAATGGGGAACAGTCTCTGGGCAGAGACCAAAGTAGCCATAGAAACCCTTATCAAACTATGATAGTAACAAATTCCAAGGTATGGGGCCCACACCAGGATAACTAAAACTACACAAAAGTTATAATAAAAAATCCTAAACTTATAAAACCTATAAAACAAATTCTGCAGCCCCACACATAAAATCATATTAAAATTTGGAAGTTGTTTTCTAGTATTGGTTGGCGTAAATGAAGCCTGGAGTAAAAAAAGTACAACTAGAGAAAAACAAAATAAGCATGCCATCAATGATTTGTGATAGTGACAGTAACAAAAATTAATAAGACAGAAACTTAGACAATATTTCAAGTTTTATTTCTTTTTATGTCTATGATAGAATTCTTTTTAGTGAGTATTTATACATCCATCATCTTTAGAACATGATTTATTTTATCATTCTTCTGAAATCAAAGATTATAAAATGTCTTTCCAAAGATCAATTTGACAAAAGTGAATAGAACTCCAGTCAAAAAAGACTGTGACTCCATTGAAAGTTCTAAAATATTTGTCTTAAATTGTTTCAAAGTTACCATCAATCAAAAAAAAAAAAAAAACCAAACAAAAACCAAAGGCTTAAAAATGAGAATATCAGAATACAGGTGACCTTTTGAAGGTAGGAGGGGGAGCATTGAGGAACAAGACCCACTTAGCATTATTGATTGCAGGATGGGATGTGCTTCCAGCCTGTTCCACAGCTGGATGCTGTACTGTTAGTGTGTGTGCAATCTATTGAGCTTTTAAATATTTATTGCATTTGGAAGGTACTTGGCAAGTTGCTGACAGTCCATAATTGGTGAAAATATGGGCATGTGATTTTCCTCTGAGGTGGGTCTTTCTACAACATCATTTCTAATTACAGGTATTTAAAAAGTTTTCCACCTCCTTATCATGTTCTGTAGTTTAGAAGTAGCTGATGTGAGCCAATTTCTCAGAACAAGTTCATATTTAGCAGACAATTTGAAGAATCATAGGTATCCTTCCCTGGTGTAAATGCTCATTTTAAAATGCCAAGCTTGTTAAGAAGCAAAGGGGAATTATTATGCATTAATCATGTCTAATCATTTCTTGAAAACCCTCATAAATGTCAGGAGCCCTTGGTATCCTATTAATTCACAGAGCTGTCTGTCACTGTATCTAACTCCTAGAAATCTGGATGACAGAGTAGGGTATTACAAAAGGCAGGACCTCTGTTCATCAGCATTTGGAGAGCTGATGAACAATTCTCTGGGGTCACTCTGCTGGTATGCACCAGGGTTCGGACAAAGATCCAGACCCATAAACCCCTGATGAGCCCTCAATTCACTGAAACTCCTGAAATGTGGCGTGGTGGTGAGAGGAAAGAGTCAAGACTGACATGGAATTTAGGTTTTGAGAGTGTGACTGGTACTGATAAAGACCTTTGGGAACCTGAGTTTGATGAGTGTGAATAGTTCAGTGCCTGGTAAGTGCAAGGGGCCCTGTTACTAGGTTTTGTTGCAGCACAGTCTGGGTTCAATGGCAGCCCAAGAACTGGTACCCAGCTATGGTGCTCTGCTTTCTTCAGTGTGGGAAAAGGACAGCCAGGTCAGGAGTCTGTTTTCTCTGCTCCAGGGACTCCTCACTGAAATAGGCTCCTCTTGTCTTTCTAAAGTCTGCTAAGGAGGTTAAAATTGTTTTCAAGGGCCTGAGATCAGTCCCTAAGCTTGAGACAATGTGAAAGCATTGATTTGATTAATTGCTGACACTTAAAATAGACATTTTTGCACAATAAAAATATGCCATAAGTCTTGCCATTGCTGCTGCATTGATCTTGGATGACTGGATGTTCCAGACACTTTCAAAATCAAGTAACTCAAAGAGATTTCATGCTTTGTACTCTGTTTTTTATTTATTTTCATCCTAAATTTCAGTTTCTTCAAAAAAAGTGCATTTGAAAAGTTTCATTAACCTAAATGCTATTTACTGGATAAATTTGCAGATGAAGGCATAATAAAAAGCAGTGAATATTAGCAGGAGCAAATAGCAGAGGAATAAAATGATGGAATTTGCCAGTCTTATTAGAGAGAAAAGGAAGAATGGATGTAATTTTTTTCTCTATCCAGGAAAAAAATGTAATCAAGCTAAGCTGATCTTACAGCATTTTTTTTGTGCTTTAAAAATATCCAGTCTGTGTACTTTTTTATTTACTTCTAGTATCTGTTTTCTATTGCAGGTAGTCTAGGCCAGGTACTAAAACTGCAAATATGGGGACTGCAATTCCTTCACTAGAACTGCCTGATGAGCCCCATTCTCCTGGTCAGATGGTGAGGAAGCCTCTATTCTTTCTACAGGTACACAGGGATTTTATGTTGCCCTGGGAACAAAAAACAAACATACCTATTACCATAAATGTAAATAAATTCAGACTGTTGAAGAGTTAACTGTAGAAGGATTTCTTTTAGCTGTGGATTTTTTTACATCTGTGGTATAAAATCTCCTAGAAATTGAGCTTCTTTTTTAGGTATTTCATTGAAAGGAAAATGTATTTTCTCTGAAAAATATGTAATATATGCTACTGAGAAAAAAAATCCCTCTGAAGTAAATATATATATTTTTTTTTTTGTAGTTCAATTGCAGAGAGGATCATGTCCCAGTAAAGTTAAGTGCAAATCAGTAAATTATAGCAGAGCATGACTAATTTTTTTTTCTGTAGATGAAAATCAGTGGTTGGATAATAATAATTATGAATAGATTTGTGTTTAATAGCTCTATTAATGTACTTTCAATCCACTCAGTTCCTCTGCTGTGTAGTGAGTAAGGACTGGTGGCAGATTGCAGTTCAGAAAAAAGAGTAGTTAATAACTAAAGCCATGACAGTAGTGTGTGGCAGTACAAGGATTAAAACTGAAGATAGCTTTGGGTTCTTGGCCAATTCTGATTTCTTATTCACTGAGTCTGGAATCTGAAAACAGCCATTGCCAGCTAAAATACAATAGGATGCAAGCATCTTCAACACAGGCCTGAATGTGGGCATAAATTCTCTGGAATATGAATGGAAGGAGGTAATCACCCAAAAATGTCATATATGACAGCCTACACAAGTGGTTAATGACAGAAGTCTTCTAAGAGGCAGAAGCAATGGTAAAAGGTCATAAGCTATGTTCAAAGGGACTTTCCCTCTCTTTTAGGTGTTGTGGCCTTGTTTTTCAAACCCCTACATTTCCAGTTAATGGAAGAGGACCTAACGATGATTGCCATTTTATCTACTGGCTAAGGCAGGAGTTAGAAGCTGCACCAGATTAAGGTACATGCTCTTATAAGAATATAAAATTAATACCACAATATCTGGTGGGACAGCTCAGGAATTACTGATTTTGCTATTTCCAGCTCAAAAGCTGTTGTTCAGCAGCTCTCTCGCTGTTGAGCTTAGTTGTCTATGTTTAAATAAACAAGAGATTTTTCAAAAGTACCTGCTCTTCACTATACATTATATAAGCATTTTAGGCATTTGCTTTAAAGAGATTTGTACATCTGGCATCTAAAATTCAGGCATATCTGCACTCACAGAAATTTTATCTTCTCTAGAATAGGCAACAGCTGATCAGATATTACAAGGGGAAGAGTTTTAGCCCTAAACTCCTAAAGTGTGAGTGGAAAAAAAGTAGTTTTGCACTGTCTTGTATAGCTGGATAGAGCTGACATTTTTAGCACTTACTTCAAAGACCTCTCTAAATCTCTGCACTTCCCACCAGCTGCAGACATAACTGAGCAGAGCTGAACAGAGCTGGAAATTATTTCAGTGATGACAATTGCCTTACAATCAAAGCAGTTTTCCTTCAGTTACTTAAATGCATGTGCCAATTTTAAATTTCTGTGAGAATTCGAGAAAATCTTAGGTTTACAATGTGATTCTAACCTAGAACCCTCCATTTGGCAGTTTCTCCTTCATGGTAAGTACTAACACTTTTGCTTTTTTGTCTTCATGCTGTATCTTTCTCCCAGTCTGTCAAAAGTCTGTACCTTGAATTACAGATGACCAGAACTGACGAACTGACTGTATCAGTGGGATTTATGTGAGTTCATTCCTGCACAAAGTCCACATATAAGCTATAGGCCAAATGTTTCCCAACCCACTAATTCTGTAACATTCAACATCCCATGAATATGAGAAAGCAACAGAGTACTGACTCAAGTGATAAGCAAAACACTTGTTTTATGTTCTAAAACTTTACTAAGTAAAAGTTTTCAAAAATAAGAGATTTCAAAAATGTCTTGGAATAGGATCTCAGAGAAAAGATGTTACTTTTGCAGTCATGAGTTCCACACACTGTATCACTCTGAAATGACTCGCACAGCATCTGCTGTCCTGGCAGAGGCTGTGAATCAGATGCTTTCAATCAAACATATGCTGATAGAAAAATCCACACCTGCAAGAAGACACTCATGATTTCACTGGGTTAACCATAAGGACACTGAAAAAGGTGTAGAATTCCACACCTGTGTGGAGTTAACAAAGTATGATTATCAACCAGAGCTAGACAAATGCCCTTTATTCCTAAAAATGGAGCTTGACAAATTTGTCTTTATTTTGAGAAAATTCAGGATGGCAATGAGGATTCTTCCTAGTCAACTAAGAAACCAAAATAATAAAAAACCTCCATATGGAAAAGCAAAGTGCTTTTAAATAATGAAAGCAAGTGACCACTTCTGCCTGAAGACCTAATCTAACTAGAATCAGAGTGTAAAAGAAAGATAGATAATCAAGAGCTCTGTAAAAGGTCCTCTGTTTTGGGGAACATGAAACAAATTACAGGAAACTGAAACAAGAGGAATCTTCCTGATGGGAAAAAAAAAAATTGAGCAATAAAAAACTAAGCAAAAAAATACATCAATATCCAAACAAATTTATCATTCATGAATATGAGTAGTTTGAAGAATTCAAGGATTTGAATCAGCATGTCCTAGAGAAATTCAGATTTTTATCTTCGATATATGTTAGGCATTTCACAGTTTCACTCTTACAGACAGTTTTCTGTGTGTATGATTTGCACAGTCACTTCCATGATATATATTTTATTGAAAATGTACAGTCAAATATCACCTTTAACAGACAATCACCAGGGTCACAACTTATATTCTTCTTATAGTTTAAACTTCTTGCTTATATTCTTGTCTGAACACTGATGTATTTTGTAGGACTCAGTTTTAGCAAGACATAGTGGTATTAGCTATCAAAATTTAGAGAATTTCCTCTTATTCTGGCAATAAATAGAGGTCCAAACTCTGAAACCTTTGCTTCATCTTTCACAGCGTTTTGACAAAATGGAAGCAATCTATATTTATCTCTTAATCTTTAGGACTTCAGGGGGGTTGAGAGTAGTCACGAGGGATCAGTGAGATGTGTAAAATGAGCAGAGTCTAATTTCCAGCAGTAAAATAATTTTATATTGTATTTTTTGTCTTAAGAATGCTATTGTGCGCTAAGGCTTCAACACTGTGCTGAAATTTTTGTCAGATTGACCAAGCAGCTCCCTCCTACATATCATCATGTCATGATAAATTGTGCTAAGATGCTGTTTTTAGCCCAATGCTTCAAATTTATTTTCCATTCTTTTGTGTTACACCTCAAAATTGGGACTTTGTAGTTTAAGCTCTGGCTTTTCACTCAGAATTTAATTTTAGATTTTAAATATGTTTTGGCTTCTACCAGTTCACTCAAAATTGTTTTATTTACTCCCTGAGAGCCCAGCAATGCAGTGCAGAGCAGCACCCCAGGGGCTCGTGCCACTGACTCACAACAAAGTCCAGAACACACCAACTGAAGGGCTGTTCACAATCCAAACAGCAAAGCATTGTGTGCTGCAAACACGTGGTTTGCTTTTCATTCCACTTGACTAATAACGAGCCTGACTACTCTGTTCAACTTGCAAAGGATAGCAAAGAATTTTATCCAGAAACTCGTCAATCTAAGAAAAAAGAGCTTCTGAAAGGACTTTTTTCACTGAATTGCCCTTGCTTTAGCATTTATTTCAAACTGTTCCCTGCAATAACTCTACTTTTTGTGCTAATTGCAGCTTGCAGCTCATTATTTTCAGGGGTGTTTAAGAGAGGTTGCTGTTATAAAAGAGGGTAATTTTGAAGGAGATGCCATCTTCTACACTCCCTGCCTCACTCTTCCTAATTATTTCGTTGTCATTCTAATTGGTTACTACTCAGAGATAGAAAATGTGCTGTTGTTTGATCTTTTGCTTGTTTGAGGCTATTTAGTGTTTTGGGTTCTCTAAAAATGGTTGAAAGCATCTACAGATCAGGAGTGACATGCTGTTCGGTCTGTTGCTGTTGTGTGAAGCACAGGCAGTCACCTCCCAGGTTTGGAGATCACTTGTGCCTTCTCCACCACAACAGCTGTCATTTTCCCCCAAGTCACTAAATCTGCTCAGGACTAGATTTTGACTCTCTCCAGCTTCCTAGACGAGGGTAGGGGGAGAAAAATCTTTCAATTTTGTTCAGCTAGCACCTAAACTCTATGTGCAGGTTTTCAGGTGCTGTATCCTCCTGTATTTTCAGCTTTCTGTGAGTGTCATAACAGGGAGAATGGGTGAGCACTTAGTGTCAACACAGGGAATTAACTGAGCTTAGAGAAGTTCCACAGCAATTCATCAGCCTTTAGGAACACGTCAGAATAACTTTTCAGGAAAGAACTATGAGCATGAGATAAACTCATTTAAGGAAATTTTCTTTCCAAAGCTATACAGGAAAATTTCTTCCTGCTGCTCTTTTCCACTGCTCCTTACATTTGGTTTAAACATCAGTGAGGTGGACATGATGAAATGCTTTCCCATGCAGCCACTCATTGCCAGTAATAACACTGTTCTACAACAACATTATAATCCTGAGTTTTCTGACAGAGATAACTGCTTAAAACAGGCAAATTTCAAAGTTGACTAAAGTGAGAAATAGCTTACACTCATGGTTGGTTTTTCACATCATTAAAGTTTGCCTGGGCAGCAGGAGTAGGAGAGACATGAGTGGTAAAAAGCAGAAATGGGAGGAACTGCAGAGGTTGATAGAAAGGGATCTACAAGACAGTGCTTACTGGCAAGGCACTACAGGACTGGTTCTTGCAGCCTTCCCATGGGCATAAGTGGACCTGGTTGGCAGTAGTGAATAATAAATGCATCTATTAAGAAAGAGTGGGAGTGAACCACCCTTTGCTGAGACCACTGTGTGTCTTTTATGTTGGCACAGTGGTCATAGTGAAATTAAGGCTTGAAATATAAATTGGTAAATCTATCTTTAAAATTAGCTATATTATTCTCCATTAAGAAAGAAAATGAGGTGTCTTGGGCAAGGTAACATGACAGCAAGGGCTTTTTAAGAGAAAAATATCCTTAGTAACTTGTAAAAGAATCAGAAGAATCCTGGATCAAGGATGGAAAAATCTCTGGTGGCTCCTCTTCTCTTCAAGGAAAAGAATTATGGAAGAATGTTAATAAAGTAGAAGTATTCAAAGCATTTTCTGAACAAAAACCATCCAACCACCCCTCTTTTCTGAGTGAGGAAAAAAGGAGCTAGGAAGCAAATGTATAATCTTGGTCTTACTACCATAAAGGCACTTCAGGACTTAAGGCCTCTTTATAGAAACAAGGACAATTAATTTTGCAAATGTTGTCAGACATCAAATGTTTAAATCAAATTCATGGTGATGCAGAATGCAATGGTTAAATCAAAGTGTGACGCTTTCTCACCCTTGCGGGTGTATGTGAAACATTCATTTTCTCTATTTAAATGCCTGACAGATACCCAGTGTCATTGTATGTTTCCAAACATTTTCTAAATGATTTCTCAATAATACATTTTTAACATGTAGTATAAATTAGAATGGAATATTAAAAAACAAAGGAACTCCTACTTTCAGAATTGCAAGAGAACTAAATCACCACGAAAGGGCCATTTCATACTGCCCTTTTGATGTGATGCTTCTTAATCCTAGCTCTTTCAGAAGTCTCCTCTGTCTTTATCACAGACAGCATGCTTTTCCTTTGGGAAGTTGTCTTATAAGTGTGGCAAAGATTTCCTTTTTCCTGACCCAAATATCAGCACAAGAAAATATCCTTAAAAATGTATAGTTAATCTTTAAAAAACATGAAACCTGCTGTTCCTGAAGAGCTGTTCTGTGTCACATATTAGAACCCAAAATGCATATTACATATATACTTGTAAAATTATAAAGTGAATTTATTGAGAATTCTTTAACAATGAAACAGGAAATAAAAGCTTCAGAGACAACAGTTTATTTTAGAAACCATGTTTACTCTTCTAAAAGGGGGTCTACAAACAAAAATATGTTGTTAGGGTTATGCTTTTACGTGTATTAGAGTAGTCTTACTGTTTACTTTCTTAAGAGAGAGTTGCATGCCTTTAGAGGAGGCAGCATAACTTCTAGCTGTCTCTTACATTCAGGAAATTACTGAGATTCACCTTCAACCCAGAGTCTCCCTGGACCCACTCCTTGCTCATCACTGAAATCCTCCTTCACACACACCCACTACCAGCTTCCTCCACCCTGGCAGTAAATCTGCTCCAGCCACTTCTGAATCACTCTCACTCTTGCCTCATTTACGTCATCTTAGGTCTTGTTGTAATTTTAAGGTCCTGGTAAATTAAAATACATATAATTAAAAAAAAGAAATCGATTGGATTAACATGATGTACCTTTGACAATTCAACAATATATCTGATTCCATTTTCCTCTATCCCTTGAATCCCTCCTTAAAATTTACTCCAAAGTTTAGTTTAGATAAGCAAGCTACCTGTGAGACATGCTTTCTCTTTCTTACATATAGGTAATTTCAATTCTTTAGTTAGCTTTTTTATTCAAAATATATTACTGTCATCTTAGAGCTTTAGATACCTAATAAAGGCTTATTTGTGTTATGTCTTTATGTACGGAAAATAAGTAAATAAACCCACCAATTAATCTTCCTCCATTTAATGTGATGAAGGTTTTTCAAGTTTAATTGATGTTATGTGTTTCTCAGAAAAACAAATATCTTCACTTTTATAGTGCTTGAGTGCATGAAAGAAACTTTCTTTCAAAAAACCTCCCTATTTTTATTAGTATGAGGCTCATAGACCTACTGAGAGTCTTTAAATAGATACTCTTGATTCTGTGTCTTAATTTCCTCTGTCCTGAGCACTTTTGGACAAATGTCTTAACATCTGATTTACTTAGGCTTGGTGGAGAACTATTGATCCAGCAATCAACCCATCCAGAACTGATTAAATGCTGGCAGAATTGATCAAGCTTTTAGAAGACTCAGGTCAGTGAAGCCTAACCTAGTGACGTTATCTCAAAAAATGGGACTGGACTCCTAAAAGAGTTGTTTTAAATAAGCCCAACATGAAAGAAAGGGATTTGATTGGCATCATGTTAAAAATGTTGCACCTTTTCTCAAATCCCTAAAAAGTTTCTAGTTAGTAAAAAGTGCTATTTACATTTTTCAAGTGTCTGAAAAAATTTGATTTAGAACAGAGTACTTCCCATGAAAATATAATAGCAATGACATTCAGGTCCCCTGAAATGGATATCAGCTTTATGTGAAGATGGTTTTGTGACTGTATTCCTGAAACTATAAAAGAAAGCACCAATCTGCCTTTTGAATCACTGCTTTTGAACACCTCCTCTGGGACCTGCTTGGCTCCATCTGAAAGATGCCCATTCACTTCTGCACTTTTGATAGCTATTCTGTATTAATTTAATCATTGTTTGAGCTTTGTTTTTGGGCAAAGATCTGAACTGGAGCCTCCCACCCATCTAGAGAATGCTCTAGTCACCACAGCATTGGATACATTTAGGTTTCTGTTCTTGTCTATAATTCCTTCACAGCTGCTGAAAATGTTTCTTATTCCATGCATCTCTGCCTGAGCAGCTAAGAGTCCAACCTTGAAACTTAAGGGTTTTCAATCCCTGATGCATACAATGAGGAGTCTTTAAATAATCCAAAGTGGCAACAAGCAAATGGTGCTAGACCTTCAGTTGTGTGGTAGGATACTTTGGTTCATCTTCCTCAGGTAGACAATTTTAGATGGGATTTCCAATGTAACTTCTTTAGCCTCTAGGCTTTTTCAGCTCCTTTCTTGGTAAAACTACCCCCCTCATTTCTGTCTTCTGTCTAGCTGTGAGTCCATTGACTTTTTCTGCTCACAAAATGCTGTTTGGGATTTGAATTTCTTAAACAACAAACCACTCTATGCTAGAAAAATAAAATAAAATAAAACCCAACTTTTTTCTTTGTTTATATGTTTGGCTTCTCTTCTTGGCCAGCTGTGTCCTGGGGTGCAACAGGCACAGCATGGCCAGCCAGGCAAGGGAGGGGATTGTCCTGCTCTGCTCTGCTCTGCACTGGGGCAGCCTCACCTCGAGTGCTGGGGGCAGTTCTGGGTGTCATAATATAAAAAATACATTAAACCACTAGGAGGCTTAATCCAAAGGAGGGCAACAAGGATGGTGAAGGGTCTTGAGGGGAAGCCGTGTGAGGAGGAGCTGAGGGCAATTGGTCTGTTCAGCCTGGAGGAGACTGAGGGGAGACCTCACTGCACTTACAGCTTCCTTGTCGGGGGAAGAGGAGGGGCAGGCACTGATCTCTGCTCTGCAGTGACAGGGACAGGACCTGAGGAAATGCCATGAAGCTGAAGGGGTTTGGGTTGGATATCAGGAAGAGCTTCTTCACCCAGAAACTGAAGTTGAGCACTCACTGAAAGAGACTTCTGAAGGAATTGGTCACAATCCCAAGTCTGCCTGAGTTGAGAAGTGTTTGGACAATACTCTTAGGCATAGTGGGATCCTTGAGGAGGGCCAAGATCTTTGTACTTTGCAGGGCCAAGAGTTGTACTCAACGATCCTGATGTTTCCTTCCAACCCAGTACATTCTATGATTCTATGATTCACTCATCCCTCCTAATCAACCAATCCAAAAACAACTAACATTTTTCCTGCAGTCTTTGCTGTTACCATTTCTCCTAACTCATTTTCATAAAAGTGTGCCCAGCTACTGTACTGAGTGATTAAGCAGCCCAGTAATTTAACATTATATTCAGCTCTGAGTTTAATGCTTTTAAGTTCAAACTCTACTTGAATTTTGCTTATTTTCTATACAAAACTTCTCTTAGATCTCCATCTATGTATACTAAGCATAGTATACTATGCTTAGTATAGGATAAGCATACTCACATTTTTTTAGAACAGCTTTTCTCTGAACTTAGCAGATGCTATACTGTGGCTACAGGCATCCTCCTCATACCCATCTCATTTGAGCTTGTTATCACTTTCTTTAAATTACTACTCTATATCTCTCTCACACTTCACATGCAATTTCAGAAACTGCCTTTTCAAGGCATCCCTGTCACACCCATCATCTTCTAATCACAATCAGAAAGCAGAATCTTGCCTCTGGTCATTCTGGGGTGGCAGGCTCCTCTGCCCATGTTTTACAGTTTTCAGACAGGTGTCATAAGACTTCTTATCACTTTCACAGCTGGGAGGATCTCTTTGTAAGCATCAACAGAGCTGGTTACCTTCAGACATGTGGTTGGAAAAAACTTCCAGTACTGTGAAGCCTACAAAAATATACAACAGTGAGAGGCTGCTATGCCTACTGATATTATCTCATGGTTTCTTTTTGTTCCTCATGTGTCTGTGCTTGCTCATAAATATCACCTCTTTATAGCAGGCACCACCCCCTTGCATTCTGCAACTCAAGTCCCATGCCACAGTAACTATGCTTACACAAATAATAATACATTAGTCTCTGTTTCCAAAAGATATTCCAAACCTTCCTCTGTCCTTGTGTTGAACTATTGCAAATTGCAAAGAGTTTCCCTGCTGCAGGTATTGGTGGTTGTGCTGGAATATGAGTAAAATGCTGTAGAAATCTCTGTTGCATCCAGGGATCTAGCAGTGGAATGTTATCCAGGCAATTATTTTAATTGGAGATAATCACTTGGGAAATGGATGGATGAATTAATCAATTCCAGTTAATTGGGATAATGACATTATTTATGCTGTTCACCTTTTTTTACCACCATTTGTAGGAAGACTTCCAACTGCAAGGCCGAATTCTTCCATGATGCAGACCCACTGAGGCTGCTGCAATTAAAGCAGGAATGAATCTGGAGCATTTTAAGTATGGAATAAATTGCCTCACTTACTTATTTTGGAGAAACCATGTGTGCAGCTGACCTGGGAATACACAAATTACTCTCTTTATTCCACTGTTGCTATCCTGTCATTAGTAGCGTTGCAACAGGAGGTGTTCTTGGCACTTCTTCTAACAGAAATATATAACTTTTGTTTTGTTTACATACTTATGCAGCTCATTACTATGTGAAAAACAATCTGCAGCTTAGCATTTGTTAATGGGATACAGAACAGGAAAACAGCAGATGGAGTATTGGGATACTGAATGCATAATAAGTTTGATCCTGGAAGTCCTTGCACAATTTTTCAGCTCAAGATGGTTGTTAAATCCCACTGCAAAGCTGAGCACAAACCACATCTACGTTCAAACAGTGAAGGCACAATTCCTCCACACTAAACAGACACAAAGGTCAGGGACTCTCTGCACCTGATCATCTCTCAAAGAGAAGCAAAAGGCACAGTTTTTCTTGTGATTAATTCTTTGGTTTCTTTTACTGTTCAGAGAGAAGCTATGAAAATAAGATGGTGTGTTTTGACCTCTGCTGGCAACCAAGTCCCACAGAGCCACTCATTCGCTTCCCATAAATCAGGATGGAGAAAATAACCAGAAGAACTAAAATCACAAAGCAAAGCAAAACAAAGAATTCATTCATCACTTTTCATGGACAGGCAGTAGTTCAGCCCAGGAAAGCAGGACTCCATCACACCTCACACTGACTGATGACAACAAGTACCATGACTCTGAACATCCTCCTGGTTTATACACCGAGCATGGTGTCAGCTGGCCAGGAATATCTCTTTGGTCAGTTCTGGAATATCCCTTTGGTCAATTGAGGTCAGCTGTCCCAGCTTCTTGTGATCCCTCAGCCTACTTGCATGTGGGCTGGGGTGAGAAGCTGAAAGGTTCTTGATTTAGTATAAACAACACTTACAAACAACTAACACATGGGTGTGTTTTCATTATTCTTGTCCCAAAACAGCACTCTGTCAGCTACTAGGAAGAAAAGTAACTCTATGTCATCCAAAATCAGGACAGATATTTCAATCTCTTACAAGTGATTGATGATAACCATTGTTGTGATATTGTCCTACCTATTTCTGTCTTCATTTCAAGAGTAATATAGTTCTGAATGTCCTCCTCTGTTCAGCTGTACATCTAAGGCAAACTGGTGCCCACAAGGCCCACCAATCTGTGAACAGGTGAGCAGGTCTATAACCACTTTGTACAAAGAGATATTTTCATTTAATATGTTGCAGTACCTTCACAGGTCTCAGAATGAGATCTTGGGTAAAAATGATCTCTCTAATGTGTTTGTCCATTGTCATGTCAGACTGAGTGGTTCTTTAAGTCTTGTGGAATAGGCCCAGAGAAGCTGTCTTACAAAGATAAAGATCAGATCGTTATGTGACACTTGGATCAGGATGCACTGAGCCCAGGATACATCTCTGATTGCAGCATGGATTTGACATATCTGCCATGCTGCCTCAAGCCAACTCTGATTTTAAGAGCCTGTTCTGCAGCAGAATGACTCTCCAATTCATATAACGCAGACCTGTTCAATAAATCACAACCTTTCATACCTCTGGGAAATGTCAAGGTGCGGCAAATAAACATTGACAATCTTAGAGTCTTTGCAATGGAATCCTAAGTGGCTGCAATACAGTTTTCTGCAAATACTACATGGGACAAGAGCATGACGGATGAGAAATCTTGATGTTTTCAAGTAAAAGTACTGCTCCAGCAAATTATGACTTTTTGTGGTGGGGAAGAAGGTTGGTAAATGTTAGGACAGGCATCAAATTGGAATTTCTCACAGGCTTATGGTTCTCATGGTTCCTGTATTTCCAGAATTCCTTCTATTTAAGAATGCTGACTTGTGTGACCATAAGAGGGAAAGCATCACTTGCAAAAATGTCAGTGCCTTGGGGTTCTCCTATTTTTGCACTAGGCTGAATTCAACTCTCCTGTCTCCCTTTGGAGACATTCCAGCAAAGACATTTGTGACCCACAGCATGAGTACCTCTGGATGGAGATAATGTTTAAATGGGACCCAACAGGCCACTGTGTGGTTTTATTTTCATATTCACAGTGTTCCTCCAT
Source organism: Cettia cetti (assembly GCA_013401135.1). Taxonomy (NCBI): domain Eukaryota; kingdom Metazoa; phylum Chordata; class Aves; order Passeriformes; family Sylviidae; genus Cettia; species Cettia cetti. Next base: position 14,343 of record VZUI01027355.1, read on the forward strand.
GCAGCAGGGCACAGAGGCAGGGCACTGCAAGAGCCACTGAGTCACTTCATGCAGACCCTGACTGAGCTAGCACACAAACAGCAGCTGGCCAGGGGGACCTCACAGCATCACCCCACACATCTGCAAATGCCACGGGCAGGAAATGCTTCCTGATGCTCCAAAAGACAATGACATGCCACAGGAAGAAAACAGGAGTAAATGAGAACATTATCTGCCTACCAGATTCCTGGACCTTTGTCGATAAAATTTCCAGAGGACGATGATGACCCAAACTACAAAAAAAGTTAATTTTGCTTCTGCAGAAATTCTTCCTATTTAGGAGAAAAAAGTCCTCTGGACCCTGTATCTGTTAAACACATTGAGCTGGATAAGCAGCTGAACACATGTAATGTCACTGTAAAGGTTTTTAATGTAACTAAGTTTTAAGTAGAATTAAGTCCTAAAAATGCTTGTAGTTTTGAAATTATTTTAAATTAATGAAATTTTTAATTGTAAAGAGTCAGCATCTTTTTAAATTTGCCTCACCAAATTAAACCAGCCGAACTCATTCAGTGTCATATAGTATTTTTCCAAAATCATTTTTTCTCTCTGTTCAAACCTTCAATTTTAGTTCATTTCAATGTTGGTGACTAGAAAAGTTTGAACTATTGAAAGCTAATTTTTATCAGTATTTTCTACAGCAGTATTACTATTTTCTTAGTTTTTTCAAAAAACATATCTTAAAGAAGTCAAGGTATGGTTTTATCACTGACTTTGATGAATTCAGTGGTCAGGATTTATTCCCATGCTTATTCAAAGACCACCTTTTTTTTTTTTTCTCCAACCTGTGGTATGGAAGCACATGACAAGGTTTAATGCCAATGTCTTTCTCCTAGGAGCAGCTTGTTCCAGCAAGTGTTGTGGAATAAAGCATGGATCAAATACCACAACCAAACAGCGAAGTGAATATTTATATCTCAATTAGTATTTCTTTGGGTCCAAGTCATATCATGCTAAAGAAGACAGTATCTGTTTGATTTCAGATCTAGAAATAAATCTGGAACACAAAAAAAAAAAAAAAAAAAAAAAAAAACCCCAAAAAA
>VZUI01027357.1:0-37800 GCA_013401135.1 Cettia cetti
TCCTCTCCTCTCCTCTCCTCTCCTCTCCTCTCCTCTCCTCTCCTCTCCTCTCCTCTCCTCTCCTCTCCTCTTCTCTCCTCTCGTGAATTGTTGCTAATGCACTTCCCAGTCCCAGCTGCTTCTGGATTCCCATTCCATGACACATTTTCAGAAGCTTTTGCATCATCTATCAAAACAGCATCTAGGCCTTTGTTCTGTTCTGGTATCTGCCAAATGCTCCCCATCAAGAAAATATTCTGGTTTTCACTGATTGTTTCATTAAGGAGCTCTCAGGTAACTGATGAGTCCCTTACAGGTTTTTTAGGATAATGCAGCCCCCTTCTTTCCCTTTGTCTTTTTCTTTTTTTAAAATAAATGTGCTCCATTCCTCCAGCCTTTTGCTGCATTTCCTGTGCTTTGAGCTAAGATACGAGTTGATAAGAATGCTTAATGAATGCTTGTGAATTTTGTCCAATTCTGATGTCTTCTTCTCTGAATGTCTTCATCAGTATCTTGGCATTCACTTTGCTTACTCATGCCACTGTACTTCCTTTTTTTTCTTTCAGTTCTCTTAGCTAAAAGATTATATAGTTCTTTCCTATAATACTTGCTTTTTTTTTCAGATTATACGCATTTATCACTGTTCATCATCTGCTACTCTTGCCAGAAATACTTTCACTGATTCTTTTGAAGATACTTCTTTCACTGCCTAATAATGTTTTCTCACTGAATGTTTTTTAAGTATACTGAAGGTAGCAAGGGTTTTTTTGTGTCAATCTTCTTTATCTGCTGAAGCACTGTGGTTCATTGATTCTTTTTTCCATGATTACATTCACCTACTTTTTCAGTTTTCATTTTTCAATTCTTCCCTTTCTGTCTTTTTTACTGTGAATGTTTCAACTGGTTTTGGGCCACCTTCTGATACCTTTCTCTGTGGCATTCTCCATCAGACCTGCCGAGTTTTCCTACTGCTGTGAACACTTCTTTGTAGCATGTCCTGGGATGTTTCTGAGAACTGTCTCTTCTAGGAATTTGCTAGGGTTTTCTGTGACTTAACAAAGCTGCTTCCTCCTTACAGCTTTGGAAGCAAAGGCAGTGTGCCCTCACAGATTTGATAAGAACACAAATCCCTGCCAAGGCTAGCTTGCTTTTTTCCTCATGTTGTCTGGGTTATTAACATTGCCATTTGAGTCAGTAGGCTGCCAGAGAGAAAAGAAATTACTCCATCACTAACAAATTACCTCAGCAACATCCCTGCAACTGTCATTTCCCCCTTCCTAATATTCTAATGCACCTCATGAGAAATCTTGGTGTGTATTAAAAATTTTTCTCAATCAATCAACCAGGAAGCATTCATAATACTTTTTTCCAAAGTTTCCTTTCCTTTGCACCAGTGGAAAACCCTTACCAATTCTCTTTTGAGCATCTACAAATCAGAACTTTTCAGAAAGGCTTGACAATAGCAAGTGGATTTTCTTTGAGAACTCAACATCTCTACTCAACATCTAACTCACCCCAAACATCATTTCCCTGGAGCCACCAGGACATCTTTAAGGAACTTCTTCCCTATATTTTCTCAGATGCTTCACAAAAGGATGATCTACTTTCAGTCAAAGTGTAAACAACTAGGAAATCATGCTTGGCAAGTGTTGGGTGCCTTTATGTACAGCAGTCATTAATTCTTCTGCAAGCAGTACCTTTCAGAGAAATCCTGTCTGGATTTCCTGGAATAAAACAAACAATTTTTGCTACTTATTGATGAAAAGCACTGAGATGGCACAGGACCAGCTCCTGTTTCCCATGAGGAGAATGGGTTGGTTGCTTGTTTGCAGCTGCTAAATGTGTATTTTTCCATGTCCTTTGTTTGGCATGGTGAGCCAGGGTAAAGAACAAGGCAGAGCTGTGGCAGCACTGACACTGCTGGGGAAGAGCAGCCCTGGCAGACCTGACAAAGGGAGGGGAGGAATAAAGTCTGGGGTAGCAGCTGCTGAAAGATTTGATGTGAGTACTGTGAAATGGGTTAACAAGAAATGAATGAGAATTGTTTAACTGGGAAGAAAGGGGCATTTGTTGGTTGTGTGCTGGCCGTACTGAGCAGGTGACAGTCTTTCTTGCGGCCACTGGAAGGAGAATGACTGGAGGGGGAGCAACCAGAGGTGTTGCTTTCTGTCTTGCAAGGGCCTCTGCAATAGCAGCAGCCTCCCATGTGGCACTGAAGTTCTCTTGGTCAGCTCCTAACTTCAGCTGAAATGCTTCAAGCCCTTCAGGTTGTTGGGACTGTTAGAGACCCAAGTGCTGTTCTCTGGGCCTCTCCACTCAGGAAACCACTTCCATCTGATGGAGGGCTATGGCTGCAGCTCGCATTCACTGGTGGTTTTACAAATAAAGGTAGAGGCAAAAAGCAAGAAATCCTGTTTCCATTCATTTCTGCTTAAGAGGAGAGAAGTACCAGTCCTCTGGCCCTTAGTAATGTCTCTGGAATGTCCCTTCAGGACACAGACTGAGATGAGAACCAGTACCTATTGTAAATGGGCTTTCCCAGGTTACCTGTGAGCTTTTTAGGGCAGTGACTTCTATAAATGCTCTTTCATCCAAGAGCTTTACTTGCTTTGGGTGGCTTAATGCCCAAGCTTATTCTCTGTTCCTCCCCTGCAGCACCTGATTTTTGAGGCTCTGTTCAAGAACTGCTGCTTTTTACAGTCAAAGAAAATTTTCTCTTAAAATATTTGTTTAACAGAGTGAAAAGCTACATTCAGAAGCTTACAAAAATGATAGAAATATACAAGAAAATTTGAAAAGTCTTTCAGAGATATTATTTTGAGACAAGTTTTGCTCCAAAGTGCAAGTGCAGTACTCTGTTTAATATCAATAGAGGTGGAGAGCATTTTGCTCATAGAAGAATTCACCTCTATAAGCATAATACAGCAAAATGACATCTGGAGGCTGCTGTGTATGAAATCTGGAGCTGAGTGTGACAGTGATTTTCATTGCCATGAAATAGGGCAAGACATGCTTCATGTGTGTAAAGTGTGATTATTCCAATCTGAAATCACATTTCCCTCTTTCTGCTCTGATATAAATACATAGATGTGGTGCTAAGTGGTACACAACTGGTAAAGAAATTATTTTTGGTGAAAACACACTTGTTTGCATAAAACATTGCCCTATGTTTTTATTAGCTAGGAATTTATACATATTTATTAAATGGTGCATAATATTTTACAGGCATTTTTCAAATGACATTTACTCACAGAAGTAGGGCTATACAATGAAGTCCTATGCAATAATCATAACTAAACCCATTAACTGAATGAAAGTTTTACCACAGCACCATTTTGTCTCCAACATCTTTTTTTCACTGTGATAAATAATAAATTGGTACCTACCCACAGTGAATGATTTATACTTGTTATGGCATTTCAGGAACTGTACAGAGTGAAATGGTCTGCTCCTTCTTGGTAGGAGGGAATGCATTGGAATGGATTTCTCTGGACTCAAAAAACATAGTAGTTGTAACTTTTTTTTTTTTTCAAGTAATTATATTATACATCTTCTAATGCACTGTCCACATTTCTTTTTAGAAATTTAAAAGTATCTTTAAACCAAAGGACCCCTCAAGTTTTCAAAATGTTTTGTGTCAGTCTCTTATGTCATAAATGACTCTTCCTGAGCAGTATCTACATCTGAAATTAAGATCTGTGATTTACCAAATAAGTTACCATCAAGCTCTGATTAGTCTTCATTTTCTAGTTATTTGCTATTTGTCCAGATTGGCCAGCAATCGTCTGACAATACTTCCAAATCCTGTTATGATTTTTGGAGTGAGTGATTTTGAGGTAAAGTAACAGTGATTCTACTGATCAGATCCAGAGATCTGTCTCATGCAAAATCCTTGTTCTTCTGTCATTCAGCCTGAGTTTCTCATCGCAGGCATGGGCTTCTGCTGATTCATCCCCTTCATTACTCCCAAATACTTCGAGGGACCACAACTGGCCTTTGCATATGGAGAAATTATATTTAAGTGATGGCATTTACAGCAGGAAAAATGACCTATCATAGCTACATGACTGTCTACGTATTGGTTAGTTATAAGGAAACCTTCTTTGTATAATAAATTAAATTTCTCTGTGCTCCATGCATTTTTCTTACTACATAGCAAAGTCTTTTGGTAACTTTTTTGATAGCAGAGACGGGCATGGAGAGGTTGAAATAGGGTATCAGTCTCCCCATCCTCCACCGAGTTACCAAAAATAATCCTGCTGTCTGTCACATGGGCTTCAGCAGTGACAGTGCAAACAAACTATAGTCTCTGTGACATTTTCATTTGAAAAATACCTTATTTTCTTTTCATTTCTTTTCTTAATAAATCCTAATATAATTAAAGGTTTTTTTCAGCAAACCCTCACAAAATATTAGTAGCAAATCCTTCAAGTGCTGTTCTGGGGAGAAAAATAAGTGCATGCTCTCCATATTCTAAATTGTGTTTCAATTGGAGCATAAGTCCTAGGTGAAGACAGTACCCCTTGTTTTCCTTGCCAAGGTGTGACAAGATTTTATTTCAGGAGAAGTAAACTGTCACAGCATGCTGCTGTTTCCATGAGCAGAAGCTGTGATTCAAAGCAGGAATATCCACAGCTAAGTGCATGCTGAAGTCGATTAGGTATACCCCTTGTTGTTCCACTTTCTGGTGAAACTAATTCAGATCAGCAACCATCTGGCAACAGTCCTGGTGGGAAGTGTCACACAGTGTTGGGGGTGGAGGTGGATACCAGGGCATTGTTTCAGAGATATCTCATGCCCTGCCCTCCCTGCTTTCCTCCTAGGGCTCAGAGGAGCCAGCACGGGCCCCAAGTGAATGTAGCCTTTTGCATATCAGGGAGTTCCAGCTGAAGGAGAAACAGTGTGCAAACCTGTAAAAAAGCTCCCTTCATTTGGTGCTCAGTGCAGAGCTGGCATCAGTGGCCAGCTCAGTGCCACCACTCCTGGGAGGCACAGCTTCCCTCCCCGGCGCCCTTTGGCTGGCTCCCGGTGAGCGGACGCCAACTGTTTTCATCTCACATCACTGGTAATTTCATCCCGGCATCTGGAGCTCTGGGTAGCAGGATGGAAAAGAGGGAGAGACAGGTTGTCAGGGTGAGAAGAGGAGCTTTGTGAGATGCAGAGATTCTTAACAAATTTTCCAGATTGCCTGTGGTTTTTGTTGTGATTATGCTGCACTAAGGAATATGTGTCACACCGGAGCACTGTCATCCATGGGGACGGTATTGTCCGGAAATGCTTAGCAAGGTGAAAAAAAGTCAGTTATTGATTTTTGTTCTTCTTTGAAAGGGTTACTTGATTATTTTTCTTCTGAAATTAATTATTTAGACTTGCTTCTCTAGCTCTATTTTTAAAAGGAGCACGTAACTTATTGCACAGATAACTTATGAATTATTAACATTGCACTACTCAAGCTGTCAGAGGATGAGTGAGGGGCAAAAATCTGACCTTCTTGGCAAGTTTTCCATTGCTACATGCTACGGCACTGGACTTTCCCCCTTCTCTATGCCTAGCACTGTGCAGGTAAGCCTGGCTCCACTCTCCAAAGCCTTGCTGGCTGAAGGGCAGCCCAGCTTGACGGAGTGCCACATATTGCCTGGATCTGTCAAGAAGTTCTCTGTTCCTCTGAAAGGGAAAAGTAGAATCAGCTGGTGCAAGTAGGTCAAGAAAAGGTTTTAAGTGGTAAAGAGGTGGAATTAGTCAGTTGTGATTCTTCAAGCAACTTCTTATCAGCACATCTTTCTGCTCTCGATAAATAACCTGTTTTGGCCACAGATACTTTCACCTATCTTGCTCTTTTTGCAAACCCAATCCATGCCAAAGCAGTACTGTGTGCAATATTTCAGCCTCTTTCTCATCCCCACAGGAGTGGTCCCCACACTCCCATTGGTTTTGCCAGCAGTTATATCATCTTGGAGCTAGCTCGCTGCAAGGTTAGGATGTTTTTTCACCCTGTTCCTACACTCAGCCTGCTGAAAAATGCCTGGCAAGGAGAGAGTATCTGTTCTCTGGGAGGAGGCATGGCAAAGCCTTCATGTGATTTAGGTTTGGGCTTAATGTGCCTTGGTGTGAGAAAGCCTGAATTTCCTTTAAGTACCCATAATGGTGGTTCATTCATTCTAGAAAAACGACGCAGTCTGCCCCTAATGGATACACTACTTGTGATTTCTCTGTTTCCTTTTCTCTTTACTGTATATTTTGTCACAAGATGGAAGCTCCAGCTGAAATGAATACAAAAATTACAAGATATTCTTACCCAAATTTTAGGTCTTCCTCCAACAATAGTAGCCAGAGCTGGGGAGGGTAAACTGTGCTGATATTTAGGGACATCAGCATAATGCCTTTGTGGGCAGAAGAAGCACAACGATCCATCTGAGACTGACAGATGTACGTTTTGGTCTATTTAAGGCCTCTTTCTCAGGGATCACTCCAAAATAGTTACAGTCCAATCTCTTCAGAGTGCTCTTGCCTCAGTCAGCTGTGCCAAGAGAAAGTGGGTCTTGTGCAGAGATTGGTGAAGGCAGCTCACCTCATTGTCGTTGCGAGCAGAGTTCAGGATAAATTCCCACCCCTGAGTACAGTGGGGTCAAAACAAAAGACTTTCAAGGAGTGGAGAAGGGAATAAAATTATTAAATGATATAATGAAACAGTTCTAAGGTGGATGCAAATCTGAAAACCTTTAAATTGTTCTTCTCATTATTGCTTTTCATCATATTTTTTTTCTATAAAAAATAATTGAGGATTTGTTTTGTTTATCTATTCTTTCAGTTTTCAAGTCTGGTGCTTCATAGAATAGAGGGATCTTTAAATGTCATCTAGTCCAACCCACCTTCCATGAACAGGGACATCTTCAACTAGATCAGGTTGTTCAGAGCCCCAGTCTGACCTTGAATGTTTCTAGGAATGTGGCACCTACCACCTCTCTGGTGTCCTGGTTTAGGGCAAATTTGGGAGGAAAGCTCCAAATGGGGTCCATCTAGAAAGCAAATTCAAGCAGCCCCTTCCCTTCACCAGTTTGAGAAAGATTTCTGTGGAGAAAAGTGGAAAAAACTGTTTAACAAGCAAAGTACTCACAAACATGAAAAAATGAATAATATTAAACAATGGGACCCCTCATTGTTCTGAAGAGATGGCCACTTCAGAGAAGTCCTTCTGTGGATCAGAGAGAGAGCAAGTCCTTTTCTTAAGCATGTCCTTGGCTTTGTTTCAGTCTCTCAGGGGCTCAGGTCCAGTCTCCTGGTCCTTGGGGGGCACCATAGTCCTGGTGTTCTCGGACCAAACAATATCTGAACAGTTCCAAAACAACTTCTGGCCTCAGCTAGCCAAACAACTAACTAAAAGCAAAGGAGAGCTCTCTCCATACTGTCTGTGCTGCAGACAACACAGTGCATGACTGGGAATGTGGAGAAGTGAGTGCAGTTTCTAAAACAAACTGTGTGCTTCTTCTCTCCCCCTTCCCTCTCAGAACCAGTTATTAAAGTGCAGAACTTGATATCCAGCATAAACAGAACAGACAACTGGGGATGCAAGCATCACAAAGTCACCCTGGGACACTGGCCAATCTGTTTCAGTATTTCACCACCCTCATCATAAAGCATGTCTTCCTTATGTCCAATCTAAATCTATCTTCTACTAATTTAAAACCTTTACACCTTGTCCTATTGCAACGGCCCTGACTAAAAAGCCTGTCCTCATTGTTCTAATAAGACCCCTTTAATTTTAAAGGGCTGCCATAAGGTCTCTCCAGAGCCCTTCCATCTGGACGTTGATCCACTGACCGCTACCATCTGATTGTGACCATCCAACCAATGCCTCATCCATGGAACAGTTCACCCATCAAACCTATATGTCTCCATTTTAGAGAGAAGGGTGTTGTGGGAGACTGTGTCAAAGGCCTTACAGAAGTTCAGATGACATCTGTTAGCTCTTTCCTTGCCTACTGATGGAGTCATTCCATCATAGAAGATCATCAGGTTGCTCAGACAGGACTTGCCCTTGGTGAAGCTATCCTGGATGTCTCAAATTACTTCATTGTCCTCCATGTGCCTTAGCATAGCTTCTAGGAGAGTCTGTTCCATAATCTTCCCAGGCACACAGATGAGGTTGGTCATTCCCAAAGTCCTCCTTTCTAAAGGAATCCTTCTGCTTTTCCATTGGCATACTCACATGTCCTTTATGATTATTTTACTAATCTGTTCATTATTCCCAAACCAGAAGATGTAGTGCATACTGCCACAGGTATATAAACTGTGGGCAATTGTAGGGGAAAATTTCCATAATAGTTTGGGGAGGAACTGAAATGTAAGTCCTACATTACTTATAAGGATATGAAAGGGTGGGAATCACTTGTGGCAACGAGCTTCCTTGACCATTGTATTAAAACCAGTGATTGCTGTACCTTAACCAATATGTATCAAAATTGTAGAATGATAGCTATTATGATCTCCCTATTATGTTCTCCACTGTTGTGGTGAGCTGTCAGGGTATGTGACTACAGTTTCTGGATTACCTTCAAATGAGAAAGGGAAAAGAAATTAGGGTTAGTTTCCTCAAAAAAAAAAGAGAAAAAATTAGTGAGACTATATCTTTGAAATGCCTGGCACACCACTCCTCCTTTTTGGTGTCCTCCATCTCCTCCGATGGCAAACAGATCAGCTTTCCTCTCTCCCCTTCTATAGGACCCTCCTTGGTGGGATTGTCTCATCTTCTGTTCCTTCCTTTTCTTCTTCACCTTAGGTTTTTCCTCGGTGTTTTTCACATATGGGTGCTAAGTTGAACCTGAAGTTCTCCAGTGTATGCAAACCAGCCCCCGAGGTTAGGGGCAGCTGGCAGCTGAGATGTGCAGGAGTTCAGACATACCTTGGGACAGCAGTCTCTGGTGCTGAGGGCTGAGCTACGCTATTTGGAAAGTTATTTTACAGCTGCTGCCAGAAGCTGCTCCCATAGGTCAGGATTCAGAAAAGGGAAAAAAATCTTTTAACAGGAAGCTTTTCCTGCTATTTATGGTTCCACCTGCTCTCAATCTCCCTGAAAATACTGTGAGAACATTCCCATGGTGGGATAATTTGTCACTTCCATTCTGGGCCTGACTGTAGTAAGTGCAAAAAACCAAACAAAATGGAAAACAATATGTCAGTGAATATTAAAGTCAGAGTGGTTTTTATCCTACAGTGTTGGTTTCACTCTTGGTGAAGTTTTGCATCTGTTCAGTTGTGTTTGAGTGAATAGTCCACCAGTTCACATAGCCATAGAGGAGACTGTAATTTAAATAACACAAATTAAGAGATGTCTCTTGATTCTCTTGGACACAACTCTGGAAAAAATAACCATATGTAAGAAATTGTGTATTCTTTGGGGGAAAATGTATAAAATAGAAAGTGTTCCTGTGGTTCTGCACAGGAAGATGAGCCATTGGCACTCCTGTAGCTGCCTTTCATTGAACATGCTATCGGGCTGTTGGAAAAAACAGAAGCATTGCATGAATTGCTTTCCTTCTGAGTTGGTATGAATGAACACTGTGGATAATTTAGGCATTTTTGTTTCTGTGCTACAAGATGATGAGGAGAAAATTTGACAGTAATTTTCTTCGTCAAAGGGAAGGAAGAGGGAGCCTTTGGGGGTTGAGCAATTTGGATATGGACCTTTCACACCTGCTTTGTTGTCTTCAGGGATGCTTTCCTTAGAAGTAGGAGCAAGAGAAAGGCTTTGGATACAATGTACCACAGGTATCCACGGTGTAATGCTCCAGAAGAAGTACCATACTTCTTCAAAGAGTCTGGTATTGAAAGAAAGATCTTTGTCATGCCACAACATGTTTTTTCATTGTGAATACAAACCAAGAGAGAGGGAAAAAAGAAAGCCTTTCTGAAGCTTCAGTTTTCTCAACCAACCAGCATGTAATTCTCAGTGTATAAAGACTGACAGTGCTTTCCAGGATTCGCTAAAACCAGTTACTAATAAAGGCATTTTCACAACTAAACCTGACAGTCTGTTAACTGGTTTTAAATGTGGGTGTTGATTGGATCCTGGCACTTTACTCCAGGTCATCACCTGACATAATTGAAGGGGACAGGAGCACTAATTAGAATGCACATGTTGTTGTTCTTGTCATATTATAATCTGGGATTTAAAATCTAAGACATCTTTTCTTCGCTTTCCTGGTCTGCAGCTGATTTGGTTTCTCACTTGTACCCTTTAGCTCTTGCTTTGAGGTCCTGGAGTTGGGTTTTACTTGGCAGCTCAGAGAGGAGAAGGGGAAGAATATGAGATTTCCTCTTGGGCAGTCAGGAGAGGAAATAGTTCAGATAAATCGCCCACCACAGGCTCATTTTACTCCAGTTTCGTATGAAGATCTGCTGGGTGAGGAGGATGTGGCAGTAACCGCTTAGAACCTTGTGATGGGGAATGAGGAATAGAAAGCCTTGGGATAATATTGATTTAGCGGTAATTTTCTATTCAGGGGCTTCTTGTGTTGCAAGAATCTACTGCTCATACCTGATTATCCATAATCAAGACATTTCAAACAAAGCCATTAACAGAAATATTTCTAGTCTACCTCTGAAATTCATAATAAAGGTTTAAAACCTTAAACCAGATTGGCAGGTTGACATTTCCAAGAATTGTTTTTGCCATGTAAAACTGCTAGCATAAAAGAGACTCAGCATCATTAAGGATTTATTGAGCTTCTATTTTCTCCGTTAAAGTACTGACTATTATTTTCAAGTGAAAGACCTACCACAATGAAATCATTAGTGACTATGCATTTAGGGATTTTTTTTGACAGCACTCCTAACTATTATAGCCAGGTAGTCAGTCTCTGCCAGTATGACATTCATAGCAGTGATAATTTACCTTTTCCTCTTTGATAGAAGAAGGAGAACTTGACCATAATTGAGCAGGTATCAGAATGTCATAATAATCACAGCTACCTGTGATTATTTTTTTGTTTTTAAACCTCATGGGGTAATAATTTTGGCTTTTTACTTTGTTTTTGTTCTTTAATTGTAGACCTTTTTTTTTTTTTTTAATCATGACTGAGTGTGTGTTACAAACACAGCCTTGGGGAGTGAGATGATGAAATGAAAAGTAAAATATTATTACCCAGGGAGGGAAAATATGTCCATGTTAAGCTTTCTAGGAGTTTAGCATTCAGTTCATAGGAATTTTGAAATATGGAAGAAACTGATGACAATACTTACATATTTAAAGGGGATTGGAGATAGGGGAATTGGATCTTGAGAGGAGTCAAAGGTCTGATTTCTGTTTGTGGTTTTTAAAGAGAAGCTCACTGTGTGAGGAGGTCAAGTCAAGCCTTCACAGGTAACAGTGGCTATCTCCAGAGGCAGACTTCCAGGCAAAGAGATTTTTTTTAAATGTTTCAAATTGTTGATTATTCTTGCAGACCTAATTAATCCTTTGACTAATACGTATGCATCAAAGCAGCCAATATTTTGGTTTGATGTCCAACAGCAAACAAGTGCCTGAGGTTTATTGTAGTACTTTGGCTGCAGCCAAATAAAATATGAATGCTTCAATATCTTGTAACTGTGGATACTTTCAAAAGTTAGCTAAAAAATCCTTTGATTAGAGTTTTCTGGTGGAGTGCCTACTCCTGCCCATACAGTGTGGGATCCAGCAACCACACAGTCCCTTTTCCCCTTATGTAGTACCATCCAGTCTGTCAGTTTGGCATTGTGGCAACAGGTAATGAACTAAAGTCTGGACTAGGTGAGGTTGAGCAATGAAAAGTTTAAAAGATATTCTGTTCTTGCAAATGGTGTTTAAAGCAGTGTCTGGGACTTACTGTTTGATCAAGCAGACCTTCAAGGTAAATCTGTTTAGTGTACTTTTTGCTTCAAGGTAAATCTGTTTAGTGCACTTTTTGATTGCCAGTGCTGAAATCTCAGCATGGAGTGAGGTTTATTTGTAAACAGCAGTGACCAAAATGTTCTGCTGACAGACTGTATTCCTTGGCATGGGTTGGCTGTTCTCTGCTGTGATAAGCAGAGGTGGTCTCTTGCAACTGCACACCTGAGGGCGCCGGCCAACCCACCAGCTTCTACCTTTGCTAGGGGATAATTCGTTCATCTGCCAGGAGGAAAGGGAAAGAGCATGTCTCCTTTCCTTTCTTTGCCAAGCCACGTGTACAAATATTCCTCTTGCAGAGCAGTCAGCTGATCTGCTGTGCACCTGGGGCAGCTGCTTGCCAACTATACACATATACCCACTGCAGGTGTCTGTCTCTCTTCTGCTCTTCTTTGGAGCATTTGCTGAGGAGGGGCTCTGGAGCCAAAGACTCAAAGTGAAAATTTACCTGTGACAGGGAAAGTATGTCTTAGTTCTCAGAAGAATTAATAGTTATCTGAGATATTGTGCATGTTCTGTATTTTGTCTCACAATTGTCAGCAGAGTTTCCATGAAAGGGAAGCAGAAGGAAGAAGGAAATTATAATGCCCAGATTTTTAGAGAGTCATGGTACAAAAGGTAGGATTGTGGAAATAGAACAGCTTTTTCAGATATAAAGCATGATAAATTGCTTCAGCATAATGATGCTCATCAGAAGCAAGTGAGTAGCAGAAAAAGAATGTAATTTCAATTATGCCATAAATTCACTTTTGGCTGGCACAAACAGCTATCAGAGGGCAGACAGAATCTCCTTTCTAACCCTAATGAAATACAAGCACTCTGATTTTAATTTGCAATTGGGGTATCTTCTTTGGTGCAGCAGAGGCTGGAAAACATTGTCCCTCTCTTTTTATTTTGCATGAAGTCTGTTGATTGGAAGCATCCCTCTGTTTGTATTATTAATTCCCTGGTTTTTAACCATGTGAATTTCCTGTGATGATCTCATTATGTTTACAGCGTTTCTTGCAGTGTTGTAAACAGTGACTGATGCCTTGTTTTCATATTTGGGTGTGGCAGGGAGTAGCCACATGCAAACTGGTGGTGAGCCACATCCAGGGAGCCTTATCTCATGTCAGCCTGAGACTGGTTTCAGGCAAGGCAGATTTGATGCTAATGCCATCAAGCTTGAGGACTGTTTCTACTGAGTTCCAGGAGGATTTAAACGGTAATAAGATAAATAAAGAAAAGACTATGCTAAAAATTAATTTAAAGTATCACTCTTTACTATTACAGATACAAGAAAGGAGTCCTTGAGAAAAAAAAATCATGAATGTGCAGTGCTGTTGTATATGCAAGAATTTTGAGTAATCTTAAACAAATTTTGAGCCAGTATAACTGCTTCAAGTACTAGTAGCTCTTTCATAATCACAAAAGTGGAAAGAAGGCATTTCAGAGTGCTTACTGACATTTACTAATGTGTTTAAGGCTATCTAAATGTTTTTAGTCAGAGACCCTCACTGTAATTTCAGGAAATTACATCATGGAGTTATTTTATCTGTGTGATTTACTTCAGGTCTACTGATGGGACAAAGCAAGTCACAGGATTATTTAAGATTATTTAACAGACTACTTTTTGTCTGTTTGTTTATTCCTGATCTCTTGAGTGGGGATGCCCATTGGGCTTCAAGGCCTAACTACTATGCAATGAATTCCTATTCTGTAACTGCTACTACAGTATTATGTTCAGGAATATGTCTGAAAGCAGCTTTGTATTTTATTCTGCTTTTCTGATTAGAATTGTAATATATGTGTGTGCCTAAAGAATTTTTGTCTGCGTTGGGTATCCTTTCACTGGGTGCCCTCCAAATCACAGCTCTTAACAGCAATCTTTAAACCCCCATCATTCCTCCTTGGCGTTTACTGTAGGAAAAGCATTTCTGCTGCTGACTTTGCTCCCCTAGTCTAAGACAAAGTGACTTTTATACTGGCACAGAGAGTTGCCGGAGGCAGAAGCTATTACAGAATAACTTGTTGGGTAGGCAGCGTAAACAAGTCACCAGTCTGTGAATCTCACTGCTACATGATTATCTCTGAAGGGCAAGGATTTAGGAAGACTCAAAGGAGACTAGGCATGCATCTCTATAAAGTGAGCAACAAAACCTGTCATACAAGTGCAAATATTACCACCAGTTTTAGGAATGAAGGCAACACTTGATTTAGAATTTAACTACACATTGAATTTGAGATTTACCTGGGTTCCCATTAGTTTGAAGGGATTTCCTGCGGAACCTTTTTCTTTCAGGCACTGTCAGTGATCATCTCCAGCTTGCTTCCCAAAGGGAACATGCAGGTGTGTCTCAGTCTGACATGCATTACCTTGATAAAAGAATACTTGCTGAAGTTGAGAAGCTTCACAGCCCCAAATCCCTAATGGAAGGGATTATATCTGAATCGGCCCTAAATTGAAACTCCAGTTTCATATTCTTCCTTCATCTGAGCTATTAGAAGTCCTCATTCAAATGTCAAATGCTCATTTCTGAATGTGTTTTGGCTTTTCATTTTTATTCTCAAGCTTCCAGACATGGCTGGCTTTTCTTAGTTGATGCCTGTCTTCTCCTCAGGAACTTTAATTAAAAATAGTCCAACCTAATAATGAAGTAGCCTGTGCAATTTTTCTCTGACAAAATAAATTACAGTAGGCTATATCATGTTGCTGCTTATTTATGGAATTTTTTTTTGATGAAAATTGACAGATCACCATCTAGTCAGTAGTTCAACTGAAAGGCCTTTACTTTTAATATTTTCTCCCAAAGGCAAGTGAAGGAAAGAAAATATTACAGATTTTCTGAGGAACCTGAGAGTCCAGGTTTTAGATGGTGCATGATTTTAAGGAAGTCTTTTTAGCAAGGTTTACACTGCCATCATGGATGGGTAAGCTTAATCCTGACTGTAATAAAATAGGATTTAGTGCTGCTCTGTGCCTTCCCAGCAAAGTTGGAGCAACAGGATTTGTGTGGGTAGGTATGTGAGAGGAACAGCTGCATAACAGATCTGTAGTCATTTGTGGGCTGCAGCATTACTGGGCTCTGGGCTTGTGCAGGGGAAGAGTGGCCACTCCACGCCAAACTCAGGCAGCCTCCATCTCCAGGGCATGAAGGGAGAGACACGTAGGGCAGAGCTCAGCACAGCCCATTGGGCATGGCTTTTTGGGCTGGGACGGAGAAGGTGAATCTAGCAAGGGGTTAAGCTCCATGCAGGAATATGTGTGGTCCACTTCTTGGTTCACTGAAACGTGTTAACAAATGTCCTCCAAGATTTCACATCCTTTGGACAGCAGTTCTATAAAATCTGTTGGTCCCCCATTTACATTTATCAATACACTGTAGAAAAAAACGGAGCAGTAAGTATGACCAGGGCGTAGGAGTTGTCTCATGGAGGTGGGAATTGGAAGGAAGGAATTCAATAGACCAAGTGCTGTGTGTGCAGGTTGGTGCCACTGCTGAGGAACTGAGATGAGGACAAGAACTAATCCCATGCCACCTCAGCACTGCTGGGAAAGTTCAACCCGGAGATTATTTAAAATTTATTTTATAGCATTCAGGAGATACAACTGACCTACTTTCCCACCTCTCAGTGCCTGCACACATGTTCCTGCTCCTGCTGGGAGCCAGAGTCACTCACCCAGGTACACTGGGATGGTGCCTGTGTGGGGCTGCACACCTGGTGGCTTGGGAACAGGGAGGCACCCTTGGCCCAAAGCCACTCCTGAGCCCAAACTGCATGGCAACCCTGGGAAGTAGCTATGCACCCATCCCTGCAAAGGCAGCATCCATCATGTCTTTCTTCTAATGCTGCCCTTTCTGGAGGATTGCTCTGTTAGCCTAGCAGCATCAGGCTTGGAGCAGCATTGCTGCTTGCACCCAAAAGAGCTCCAAGCCCAGGCAGGAATCACTTTTCCCAGTACTAGATGGGGACTTGGGTACAATGGCAGTCTTGAAATTAGCTTTGTGGCCATCTTCAGAGATAGAATTGGTTTAGAAGTCTTGCACATGTCATAGGATGGGTGATGCCATGAATGATCTGGAAGTTGCTATCTACCTGAGAAGAAAGCATGTCCCTCCTATCACACAAATCCATTTGAAACTAGTCAGACAAAGGGGGTTTAATCACTGATTTGCAAAGCTTCATCAGGTTAGTGGTGAGCTGCAATTTTTTTGTTCTTCAGGAATTTGGTATGCATTGTGCGTGTACTTCTGACTCATGTTCATGTGTTCTGCGTGGATTGAACTGGTAGATGCAAAAGGTGATGTGGGGAGTTCTTTACCAAAATGTTGAGAAAGGCAGAAAAACTGAAGGTTTGGACTTCCTTGGAGGCTATTCCTTTGAGCTAATATTCAAGGATATGGAATAGCAGGAAATTACTGATATCAACCACGGGGCTTTTCTGATCCACTGCACAGATTCTGGCTGTGTGCAGAGCAATTACATGTGGTCTTCTCTGGGTGAATACTGAGGTGTTACAGGCACACACAGAAACTCCAGTGAGAACTGTCTAGGGCTGTGAAAAAGCTTGGTTTTCTGGCATGCCCATCTCACAGACCTTTGCAAACACACAGAGCATTCATGTGAGGATGCAGAGATGCGTATTCCAGCAAAGCTGTTATAGCCTGCCGTGGATACTAAACAAGAAATTCTTGAACAACTGGAGGTGGGAGGTCTTCAATATTTTCCATCGTAAATGTTAATGTATGTAGCAGACAGAAGGAGTATTATATAAAAACTGAAGACTACCACATTTTTCTTGTTCTGACCTATGGCAAGGAGGCTGACATTTGCATTATTTCCATGGTATTTTTCTCATAAGGGAGAGTTGAAAGCAAAGACTTAAAAGACTTAAACTTGAAGCAATTTTTTCCTCTTAAAGTCTGATTTAAAGTGAAAATCTGTTTAAAAGTAGAAAAGGGTGAAATCAAGATGTGTCAAACTAGAAACATTTTTTGTTTATAATTAAAACTTCCAGTTAGAGGCAGGTATGTCCAAATTTTTCTGAAACATTTTTTTCTGTAAGAGACACCATTATGAAATGCTAAGTTTCATTACCTTGATTGTAAGGGTGTTATTATAATTTTATGAGTCCCAAAAATATTCCAAATACTTCACAGAAAAGGTGGAAGACAAGTTCTCTGTCATAAAGAATGTACAGTTTAAAAGTGAGGTTTGCATTAGCTGTTTTAAAAGATAATGAGTAATTTTCTGAATCCTTGGCTGTAGCATATCTGAAATTTTAGCACTGATAAACCCTCTAGTGTTTTCCTGAGACATGCAGTGGAGCATAAATAGAGTGTAGAAGATTTATGCTAGGGAGACAAACTTGTTTATGGGCATGCACTGAAAGAGATTGTAATAAGGTCACACTGAAAAGCTCCTGCATAGACTTAGACTGTGGGCAGGTCTCCTACATATGCATGAGTTAGGAGAGCATATTGCCACCTGTGAAAAGACAAGCAAGGTTTGCAGTCTCTTCACTTCCAGTTTTCTCCTGTAACATGGCTCCAGTACTGTTCTCCTTAAGACTTTTAACTTAGTGATGACGATGTACCTCTGCAAATCAAGAAGTTTCATGATGACCTCCTGCACAGTGGTAATGAGATCTGAAAGGAAAAAACCTTGGGTTTTGTCTCATTCAGTTGTTTTTTTTTGCAATCTGGTAGAGGCTGTGCTAGACGTTTTCCATTCGCGCTTGGTGCTCTGCACTGAAAGCCAGAATGGATAAAGTTTCTGTGATTCTTTGTGTTCTGACTATATTGGTGAATTATATAAAGAGGGCTTCAATAAGACCTCTGAAGCTGTATATTTTCTTAACACATTGCAACAATTCTTGATTCACAGTCCCTCTGTAAGCTGGCATTCGTGGCTTGAAGTAATCTTAGATTGCGTTGGGTTCCTGTACAGAACCTCAGAAATTTCAGAATGAGATTTCCAGTTTTGTAAACAGGCATGCAATTCCCATTCATCATTTTCCTCTGAATGAATTCTTATTCCTGGAAACTTACATGGTGAGGTCTTTTGCTCAATTTGAGCATGGAAGAGGTGAGCCTGACTACAGCCCATTAATGTCAAAAAGAGATGCTGAAGTGAAATTGAGCACAGCTAGTAGAGACTGTAATCAATAAGTAAAAGCATCTGTGCTGTTTTATTCAGCCTTACAAATAAAATATGCAAATGTATGGTATATAGGACACACAGCCATTATATACTTTATGACTTTGTGGGCACATGCATGGAGATATATAAGCAATGCCAACTAGAAAAAAAAACCCAAAACTGTAGAGACTACCTAGTTGCACCATCTCTCTCCCTAATTTTATTTCTCCACCCACTTTAAGTAGATCTGCAAAATACAGCATTTCCTAGAGTGACAAACTTCCAATTGTATAAGCTTTACACCATTCCCAAATTTGCTTCTTCCTACATTCCATAGTTAGCCCTATGCCCCTTTAGGCAGTAACCCTCATATTTTTTGTGGAAGTCCAAGAAGAAAGTTTCTTCCCCCCAGCTCTAACATGGATTTCATTCTAGCGACAACAGTTTAATAATATCCTTTGTCATGCTCTGATGTCATTGATTTTGTCACTTGGGTTCCTCCACCCCTTGTCATTCTTCTGATCCTCTCCAGGTCCCTATGCTTATTGTGATAAAGCCTTTAGTCAGACAACTTTGTACCCTTAGTTTTTGTTCTTTAATTTTTTTTTTCATTTTTGGAGGTGTAGCTTTTTTATTGCAAAAGCCTTAATATTCTGAGGTCAGTCACTCTCAGACCAAATAAAATGAGCAATGTGGCAGTGGATGCCACAAGGCTGTCTTAAGTCTTCCTCCCCCATGTCACAATGCCATCAATTATACTTTGGTTCTTCATTTAATGCAAATAAAAATAAGCCACATTATCGTGTTTTTAATGTTCCCAGAAGCAAGAAGTGAGAATAGAGGCATTGAGACATACTCTGAGTTATTGTGGAGATTTTAGGCCTTTGGCATCTTCTACTAGATTGTAAAACCAGAAATATATGTCCTGTTGTTTGATGAACACATGGCCCTGGAGCAGTCACTTTTCTTAGAGCAGGAAAATCTGCTTTAGCAGTTCACTCTTGAAGTTCTTCCTCTTGAAAAAATGTAGCACTATGCTCTGGTTATTCCAGCATTGCTACTGCATAAGCAGCATATTTGTAGCTTCCAGTATTGCAGCTGTTCACGCCTTCAGCTGCATTTTCAGGACTTCAAGAGACAATAAGGAGGAAAAAATGTCTGTGTAGGAGGTACAATTTTCCAGATCTGTTCAGATTTAATATTGTCTTGGAGTAATGAGGAACAGATGAATGCTAACAACATGATTTTTTGAAGTCCCGTTTTGGTGAAGCAGCTTTGCTTGGAGCTGTTTGTCCACAGTGCTTTTAGACACCAGTAGACATACTCAAGGTGCTTTAGAAAAACCACCAGAAAAGCAGAAATCATTCAATTTTTCCCATCAGAAGTTTGTTCCATTTTGTTTGCCCTTTAGAGTTCCCTTTTTGTATGTCTTCTGTTGATTGATTACAGAAAAATGTTGCTTACTGTTAATTTTATGCAGTGCTTTAGCCCATTGTACAAGTCCAACACGACCAGCTTCTTCCTCTTAGGACTGCATTCATTAAACAGACATTATTAAAAGAGATGTAGTTCTTGTACCACCTTGATTTGTACATTCTGTTTTTCTTTAGTGTTGCTGCTGATCTCTGGTGGTTGATGTGCACCCCAAAAATGTTGGATTAGTACTAGCTCAGGGCTCATTATCCCTCTTTACAAGTTGTGTGTTCTTGCAAGACCTCCATGGCACCACAATGTATCAGTCCTTTCTAAATCTCTCATTTCACTCCCTAAATCTGGCAAACTTCAGTTTAAATATCAGAAAATGCTACTGCTGACAAAGCTCCTTAGCAAAGTGCTCATTTGGGGTAAATGCTTACCTTACCAAAAGTACAAATATGAGTCCAAATGCAGTGTTCTTCATTTACTATCTGGCATAAAACCATGTACAAAGAAATACAGGGTCAGCTGAGATTAAAATTAATATAAAAAAGTGGTTGTAGAGATACTGTGAAGTTCTACTGTGAAGTCCATCCAAAGAAACTGCCTTCCCTGTGACTTAATCTTTAAGGTCTCAATTAGCTCATGCTTGCTGATTTGACACAAGAGATAAAAGGGAGTATGGATCCAAAAATAACCACTCACATGTGCTCAGATGTCATTTTAAAATTTGGTCTACTCAGGATTTTTTACATTTCAGAATATTCTTGTTTACTAGAAGTGCCTAGGAATGCCTAGCTCCTCAGATTTAGGATTGTAATGGCACTGCTTGAAAACAGGCCAAAAAGCCCCCCAAAAAAACAGTGAAGTCCTGAAAGGGCCACAAAATTTCATAATTGAGGTCTGAAACTAATCTATGGCTGGTAAGAATAAGGAGAAGACTTCCTGGCTGAGAAGACTATTCCTATTAACTTACCATGAGGCTTTTTGCCTATTTCTGTGAAACAGTTAGTGGTGTTTGCAGTGGAGATGTGATACTGAAAGATGGATGGATGACTTGATTGGTCTCTGTGTCCTCTTCTTATATTTCTGTTAAAATGGTGTCCACATTTAAAGGCATTCAAGGACAGTCTGCAGTCTTTAAGTGGACACATTCCTTTGAGAGACATAAATTGGATAAGGCAGACCAGGGAGAGTCCATCTCAGTTTATGTATTTATGTTAAGCTTTTGCTTAACGTAACAGTGAGGGGTTTTTTTAATTTTTTTTTTTTTTTTTTTTTATTCAGCATCTTTTTTCATTTGTGATGCAAGAATGACCCCATATGAAGAATTCAGTTTTGGTCATTCATTTCACAGCTGGCCATGGTTTTCTTTCTGAATAATAAGTATAATTATCACCAGCCAAGCTTGTTTGTGGTGGGACTTGCACCTTTTATCTCACAGGCATCCTACATTTTTATTTTTCTGTTCACTAAGATAGCTACAGTTATCATTATTGCTTTTTAAAATAATTCTGACAAGTACTAGCATTAAAATTAGATTACATTACTTTAAAATAATAAGATCATCAGCAGAAAAACTGTTTGGGGAAAAGAAAATGTCAGAATAAATAGCCAATTTTCACAAAGAAGACAGACAGATGGTTCATTCATTAGCTATGGGCTCCTGAAATGCCCTCTCCTGTTTCTCCTTTATTCTGTAGCTGAGCACCCCACTGTTTCGTAGACCAGTGTCTGAGGAGCCAATTGCTTGTCCATAGAAACTTTAAATTGAATCCTGTGATTGCACAGTATTCAGGAGAGCATGGAGTGAGCTGGTGACCTTCTGTTAGAAGGATGGGGATTAATCAATCATCTCCCGGGTGGAAAACCCCTGGGAATCCTTCAAGAGCTTTGAGGGCCCAGGCCAGCATGGGACTAATGTCAGACCTGCAGATAAGGTGGAAGAGCGTTTTGCTATTCCTGTGATGTGGAGATTACAGACAGACAGGACTGTGCATTTCCCTACCAAATGATGTGATTGACTAACACACTCTCTCGCTTTTCCAGAAGTGGCTTGGAAGAACTGGTAGGACATGGAAGAGTGAACTTAGTTATGGACTAGGTCAACAGCAGCTGGGATAGACTTTAGCATCATTAATTGTTAGAATCATAGAATATCTTGAGTTGTAAGGGATCCATAAGGATCACCAGGCCCTACTCCCTGTTCCTCCCAGGACACCTAAATCTAAATTTTATTACTAAAAGTATCGTCTAGATGCTCCTTGATCTCTGACAGGCTTGGTGCCATTACCACTTCCCTGGGGAATTTGTGCCAGGGGTCAACCACTATCTCTGTGAAGAACTTTTTCCTATTGGACCCTACAAGCTGCTGGGAAGCCACTGGTAATACCTAAAAGAAGTGACTTGAGAAAAAAAATCCTCCACCCACAGCAGCCTTTTTGCTCTTATGTTGAAAAGTGGAGGTCACCAAGGATGCACAGAGCTCCCAGTGAGAACATGCTCCTTTTCCACTGTGGCGTGCCTGTTTCTCAGGCATACTTGAGTCTTCATACCAGTGCCTGCCTCTTTTACTGGACTCAACATACTGCTCTTTTTGAAGGTCCTTGTGGTTTTTAGAGCTTAAAACAGGGAGAATTGAGCAGTTCTGACCTCAGAGCCACAGCTCTGAGAAGTAGCTCCTCAGAGCTATTAAAAAGTTGTGTTTTGTGGCAAACATCTTATCTATACTGCCGCTTTTTTTTTACTTTTCTCTTTTACTTAACGCCTTAAATTCAAGAAGACAGCAGTAATGAATTAGATAGAGGAACAGAACTGCACACACTGACTAGAATAGTGTAAACCTGGCACATTCCCAGTTTCGCAGAATGGACTCCATCCCTGTGACAGCAGCAGTACATATCATGCCTGGCTTGTGCCAGGTTGCACCTTGTGCTGAATTTGGTTCATTTCCAGGATACCCATCACACTGCCACAACATGAAATCACATACGTGTTTGCAGTGTAGTGGAACATCAAATGGAATCGAAGAATAAGTTGTGACTGTTGTTTGTAGAACTGTCTAAGGTATATTTATTTTTAATACTTGTGTGCTTTTTAATTCATGACAAATTATATGCATGCTTTATCCCAGGGTAATAAGAGAGAATTTTTCTAAATGCAGCATAAGATAATTACACAACAGTTTATCTTTTAATTCCTATTGCCTGGCAAGTTATCAAGTGACCTTAACTCTAGCTGTTATTCTACATATGATACGCAGAGCTTTTCAAAACACAGATTTAAAGATTAATCCTTGCAAAGATTTAATCTTCTCAAAAATTCTGTGAGGTACATACATGAGCAAACTGCACTCTAGAAGTTGGGCCATACAGAAATTTGTGTTAAACAAAAACTCAGCATTCTTGTTTACCATATCCATGTTTGCATCTGCTGCTTTGGGGGGCTGCAAAGAAATCAAAATTGTGACCTCTCTTGCAGAATAAACTGCTTGTTCCTCTCCAAAGTGGGTGTAGTCCCAGGACATTTTTCTTCCATTTTCTGTGTCTGCCTGACCTTTGCAGCTGAACTTTGGGATTCTGCTGACTGTGCAGCCTCTTCAAGGCTCTTCAAGAAAGTCTACATATTTTAGGGGTTGTTTGCATCATAAATATCCAATTGTGAGAAGAGAGAGAAAAATCAATATAATTTTTCTTCATTTAGCAGCTTTTTACAACTATGCACAAAGATCCAGGCACATTTGCACAGACTTCCAAGCATAATAAGTTTTAAAGATCATGATTTGAAGAAATTTGCATCAGCAGTGTGGGCTCTAGGGCCACTTCATTGCTAGTTACCCTTTTTTGTTTGGAGTACAGCAATGTTCAGCTAATGTGTCATGTGGGAGAGGACAAAGAGGCCTTCAATGGAGTCTGAAATTTCAGTTAGTCTTTCTGAGGTGAAACACTGACTGATAGGAAATCAACAGAAAGAGCATAAGGAAACAAAACAGTAAAAAACTTGCCAGAAAAGCTAAAAATACCACCCTGTCTCAAATGTGGGAGCAGCCATCTGACTGTGTACTACCAAGCCAGTATCCTAAGAAATACCTCAAAACTGCATTTTTCCATGTTGAGCTTATTTTGTTTTCATTTTAAAAAGACTGAAATAACCAAATAATAATGTAAGAGCTAGTGATGTTCTTAAAAACTGTAACTCCTTAGGTGACATTGTTGCACTGTTTTACCCAGAATATTGATTCAGAAAAGGACTTGTTGGGTTTTAGGTTCTGCTTTCATGATCAGTGTTTGAGAAAAAAAAAAAAGACTTTTGACTCAAAAGTTTTGAACAGAAACATTCAGACTATAAAAGCCCAAATGCATTTTCATTCTTTGTTAAAATCCAGCCAAAAGGAAAATACTGCTTTTGGAGATTATTCCCGCATTAGGCCCCATGTAGTTTCTTGCTGTGAAATATATCCAGAAGTGCTGTTCTGTGCTGGGAATGTGTTAATGCAACAGCAGCACTGGGGACATTGCTCCCTCCATGCAGCGTGCAGGGACACCTGGCATTGCTTCTAATCTCCAATCTTCTGGTAATAAAGCCTTATTATTCTTAAGGAAATGAGAGCCCCCTGGCATCTACGGAGAATACTGTTTCCAGAAAAAAAAATTAGGAAGAAGAGTATTTGGTTGAGAGGAAATCTTGTCAAAGCTGCTTTTAAAAATATTTAGTGGAACTACAATCAGTTGGTAGCCTGGAGTATTTTCTGCAGACTATTTGCAGACAGTAGTTACGAAATTTTAAGAGTCTTCCACTCCCTCAGCCCTTACCCTGGGCTCAGCTCCTTAGCCTTGGCTGGCAAGCATCCCTCCCTCACAGGTTTATTGTGTGACTCAGTATTTTAGCCTGAGGTCATAATGAATATGTCCAGAGTCCCTTGTGAGAACTGAACAGTCCTACGTGTGAACTGTTGGGGAGGCTTGCTGGTTAAATTCACACTTATTATGAAAAGCCACACAGAAGTTAGAGGGCAGAGGAAAGAAAGAAGCACCTAAAGAGAAAAAAGGCAGGACCAGAGGACAGCATGTCATTCAGAGGAGCTGTGTGAAATCTGACAAGTGTGCATAAATGTTGGGCCTGCCCATAATAGGGCTGTGATTCTGCAATTCCTACTGAAGTGAGGTCAGTGGGATGCCTTGCAGGATGAATAATGAACTGCTCACATCAAGACATGCAGCACAACTTTGGAGCATGAATAGCTGCAATGAATGCTGTTGATTCACTTCATTCTGCAGAAATTAAAATGGATATTGAATTTCAGTTGTGGGTGGATCAGATTTTTTTAGTTTTATTTTGCTATTATTTTTCTCTCATTTGAGGGTAGAATCCTTTTTTATGTCTCAGTGTTACTGAGTGGTGTTCAAAAAGCTTTCTTTTTAAGGAGAACCCGTGCTAAACGGTTTGGAAGGAACGTAGAAACCACTTTTTTCATCTTGCAGTGTCTGCAAGGCACTGCTGCAATCATAGCAACAAATGATAGAGCATACATAATGCTGTAGGAGCCCAGTGGCAGAAAGTTAGGTTAAAAACCAGAAGTGTTTTCTTTAAGCACCAGTCAGAATCAAGCATTTGGTATTCCTAAAGTGTAAGTAGTTTTATTATTATCTGAAAAGTGGGGAGGAGATTTTAGATAAGTATACGCCTTCTAATAAAAGTGATAATTTTGCTCCTCTTAGAATTTAAGGCTGCAACAAGCTTTAATTCTATTTCTTTCATTTCCATTCTATTTTCCTTTAAGGCTAGACTATTTGGCTAAACCTGCCATTTTTATGTTGACAGTTAGGGAAATGAATAGGCAAAATCTGAAGAGGATTCATCCAAATGAGTTTCAGTTCCAAGTCATTAACAATAATTATCTCAATTAGAGTTTTATTTTGCGTAATTCTAGATCTACGTTTACTTCAAGTTTCTTTGTCTCCTTCTGGGGCACAAACTGCTTTCTCCAGTTTTCCTATGTAAACCAAAACATGTTATAAATTCATACTCTAGTTATATGCAAAATAAGGAGAAAATAACAAAGCCAGATTAGGAAATTGGGTGTTTTTCAGAGCATTTGGCGTGGCCAGGAAGAGCTTTACCTGCATTGAAGGTGAGCCAAGCAGCATGGGGACAGGTTTCTGTATGGGAGAGGGAAGGTGCTGTGTGCCTGTCTGAGATCCTTTTGGGCTTTTTTTATTTAACTTCCTGTCCCTGTAGTGAATTTGAAGTGCTGAACAGCCAATATTTCTTCATGGTGTTTTTGTGTATGCTGCAAACTTTTCCCTGATATATTTCCTACACTTTACTAATTTTTTTTTCCTGTTTTTGGGCTCTTTTTTGAAGAGCAGCTGTGGATCTCTGAGGGCTTTCGCTCCTCACTTGCTGATCCCAGTAAGCAGAGTCCAAGGACAAGAGTATTCTTCTACCCTCTGCTTTGCATTCAGAGGCAAAATACTGCCAAAGATGGGGGAGAATCAGTGTCTAGAGAGAGTGACCTCTGCTTTGCCACACTTTAGAGATTTACAGAGAGAAAAAAGTGGGTGCTTTTTCATTTCTGATTATCTCAAACCTCCCTTCAGGAGCCTGGCAAGGTAGGGCAGCCAGGGAAGGAAAAGTAAGTGTTGGAAGTGACGTCTTGGTTGAGACCAGCAGCTAATTGCCTGTGGTTTTATTTTCTCTGTTCCTCCCAATATTTTAGGTGTCAAGACAGGCAGGATCTTAGAAAAGAGCTAACTAAAGGATCCAGGGACTTCAAGTTTCTCAAACAAGCAAAAAAAATCACCATACTGAGACTTCTAAGAACAGACTAGAAATGGACATTTTATCAAAATCCTCCATAAAACCTATAATCATGTAAAATTTGTGCTGTTTATGAGCAGGCACATGGGAAGATCAGTCCCACAAGCAGTTTTATTACCCCTTATTTCTTTGTCAGTAGGCAGAGCGTGTACCCAGGTAATGACCTTAACATGCCTGCTTTAAGACCACCAAGAATTCACAATATGTGGTTCTTTTGCTGTGGAAATCCTTAACATAGCTATTTTTGCCCTTATTTTAAGCACTGACGTGGCAGTACCCTTTGAGATAGGTTGGGCCCTCAGCTAAGATAAATCTTACCTGTAAGGAGATGCTTTTTCCAGGTGGCCAAGGAGACAGAAAGAAAGAGCCAGCAATGAATTAAGCGGTAAAGAGGAACAGTTTTTGTGTTTTAATTAGAAAAATGAAAAGTGCATTAATTTCCTCATTGTAATAGTTTCTGTCATCTGAGAAATAATGATCTAAAAAAAATTGTTGGTCTCTGCCAGTCCTTCTTCAGGGCTGTCATTATTCACTCTAATGCATACATATTATCCACAGTCATTAATCTTCTGTACCCAGGCTGGTATAAAGCCTATTCCGCTATTAGTTGCCATGTTTCAGTTCAAAAGCTCTTCCAGTGATCTAGCCCAGGCATTTCCGTTTTGTTATTCCTGGGAGAGTAAAAGCTTTTTGTGAATTCTTGCATTGACCAGTGGTAGAGAAAGAATATTTAGCTCATGGTTTGAAGTTTTCCTCTTTCCTTTTTTCTTTGCTTTGCTAGTCAGAGAAGAGGTGAAGATTTATCAAGTCCCTTACTAAATCTGCTCTTGCTTTTCCTTCAGGCTTTGTAGCATAATCCTAGATTTGTATCCTCACCTGTCAGACCTTGGTAGGGCTTCAGGATGTGACCTGATCACCTCCTTTCATCAGGCATCCCTGCTGCTTTACTTTGAATCACAGCAGAACAACAAAAATCGTGGATTAGTTGTTCCTAATTAGACACCTCTCTGCAGCAACCCCTGAATGATGCCTGGTCTCCTACAAACTCCTGTTTCAGTGGAGACAATGAGAGCCTTACACTGCCTGAGGCCTTAGTCCAAGCCTCACTGAAGTTAATGAAATGTGAGAGTTTTTTTTTTTTTAAAGGCATTAAAAAGGATGAGATGGGTATGATTTCAGCACAGAACTAAATTCAACATCTGGTATTCAGCATTCAGCCATTTGTATATGGTAAAATCCCTGTACTTCATATGCTGATTTATAGTAAGAAAATCAGAATGCTACTTTACGTTTTGGTCAAGAAGTATAATAAAAGGGTATTTCCCCTGATTATTTTCCCAGCCTGTAGCCCCCAGCAGGAGCTGCTTTGCTCTACCTGAATGCTTTGCAAATCTTTCCACATACTAAGTGGTTCTTTGGAGTAGGCAAATCAAATACAAAGCACATCAGGATGTTCCTGCTCTGATGTCCTTCTGCATGAGAAGTGCACAGAGATTAGAAGGTCTTTGGAGTTACTGTCTAAAAATTACTTTTCAGAAGCTGATTTGCAAATCATCCTCAGAAACCTCCTTTACTAAGCAGCAACAACAGCAAGCTCTGCAACGGGATCCATAACCTCTTTTCACGTTTTTGGTGCGTGGTTACAACCAAGGACACACTGACTGTGCTGCTCACCTTTTTCATATTTCATTCTATACTTGGGGTTGGACCCATTAGCTGTCAGTCTTCATTTGTTATCATAATAATTTCATAATAAATAATTCATAATAATTTCATAATAAAAGTACAATGTGCAGTGTGACTACAGTTACAGATTCATTCCCTCAAAAGAAGAGGAATGGTACAACTTCCCCTAACAATGCAGACATGGTCCCTTTCTGCTCACTGCCTTGTCTTGGGACTGGTCATTTCTGTGGAGACTTTACACTGCTCTGATGGATCCTTCAGTTTCTGGAGGGTAGAAGGCTTCTTATCCAGAAGCAGCTCCTGAAACCAGCCCTGGCTGTGTGACTGCAGCTCACCCCACACAAGAGCATGCAAATGTGGTATGATTATTGCTTTGGTTGGTTGGGTTTTTTTTTTTTTTAAAGTGCATCCATGTTACTATTTTAGGCTTCTTGTGCTTGTTTTGATATTAGCAAGAAAGGCAGAGAGGAAAACAGTGGGGTAAGTTCTCAGATGAGTCTGGAAACCAATCTTTTTCCTGATTTAAGGGAATATAAATGGGTCATCCTCTTTTTCCTTCTATTTTGCATTAAAAATAAAAAACAGATAAAACATTATCATTTGTAACAAATCTATATCAAAACAAAGCACAGGACTTGGGCCCCAAATAGGATGTATTTAGAGAGGGATGAATAAAACAAAGTTGTGAATTTCTCCTTTGGGCAGGTGCTGAGTGCATTGCCTGCTCAGAAACTAGCTCTTTGAAGAACTGAGGCAGTGCAATGGGGAGGCTCAGGGCAGTCAGCTGCCCTGTCAAAACATGGAAAAGCTGTCTGTCCCTCCCAGGAGCTACAGAGCAGACTAAGAAGCATTATCCCGATCCCTGCTTTCACCCATTTCTCAAGGAACCACCCTCAGAGGTCTGAGACCTTTGAGACCCTCTCCTGGGTCTCACTTCCCCACATAACACCCAGTAATGCACAATTTGTCTTTAATTTTGTGCTTTTGTCCACAGAGTCAGAGCATCCTTCTGTATCCAGAGGCAGAGACCCTGAATCCCAGCAAGGGGCTTGAGGCAGCTTGTTTTAGGCTTCAAAGCAGCAGTAGCATGAGAGAGGGCACACTTAGCCACCCCAGCTCCCCATAGGCAACCAGAAGAGATTCCCAGGCAATCACAGTCCAGCCCCAGGAGCAGGCAAAATAGTTAAGGGTAACCCAAATACCCGCACAGGCTGAGGTCTCCTCAGAATCATAATTCACAACAGATTACTTTGCTGCTATCATTTGTGGAATATTTATAATTTTTCTGTGCATTTTTAATTTTAACGTTTGAAGCACTGTGTTCCCACTTGGGCTTGTCATACTCCTTTCTAAGCACATTTTTGTGAAGCTATATCAACCATGTAGGGTTTTTCATTTGATATTTACGGGGTTGCTGCTGACACATTTTTGTAGACTGGTTTTACAAAGGAAATGCAGATTTTGCAATTATATGCTCTCCTAACAATTTATTTCCCTCCTGTCTATTTCCAGCTGCAGTTTGGCACATAGGTAGCTTAGCACTTTTCTCCCATGAGGGTAACTCTTCCTCCACAGAATATCCTGGGAGAGTGGGTGGACATTGCACTGACATGCTTGGAGGAGCTCTGTCCCCTTTTTGTCTCTTGTGCCTGCCCTGGTTTCACTGTTTCTTCATTACAGGTGCTACACTCTGGCTTGAATTTCATTCCTGTAATTGATGGCCTTGTTCCTTGTAGCAGAACTAACTTTATTTGGGCTTGAACTGTGACTCCTATGGCTTGCTGAATACGAATGTCTTGGGGGTGACCCATTACCTGGCAATAAATTGTTGTATGCACTGAATGATATCTAGGAAAGTGCATTACAGGTAGCAGCTATCCAAAGTTCAAAAATGTCACCAGCTATCCGAGTCTGAATTTGCTGTCTCTTTGCTCTATTTTTATAACCCCCTTTCAGAGTGCAATGCCCTTAAAATTGTGAAATAATGGGTGGGCAACCGAGGATTACAAAGACTGGGATGTGTTTGTTGGGGATCATTGAAGTTGGCCTTTAATCTCTCTGCTTCTTTAGAATTTCATTTAATAACTTTATAGAAACAGCAAGTTGTTCTAATCCAGGGGGGATTGAAGATGCTTGTAGTCATAGTTGTCTGCTCAAGGAAAATGTTCCTTTCCATCCCCAAGGTAAAGAACAATCCTGTGGCTGTTGATCTATTAGTGGGGACAGCACAGATGTTGTGCAGTTGTGAATATCTTTCTCTGCAAAAAGACTTCCAAATATCTTCTTTTTTCTAGATTCTATGAAATTTGCTCTTTAGGCCCATACCTTGAACACTACAGAGATTGCAGAGCTGTGTGTTTTCTCACTCTCCCAGTTTTGTAAATGGTTGCAGTAACCTCCTGACCTAGTCTGGGCTCCCAGCTTTGCTCAGCTCCTTTCCTCTCCTTTATCAGCACTGTCCATATCATGTCTAACTCTGCTTTGTCCCATCACTCTCAAATTCTCCAGTTTATTCCTCCTGTCCACTGAAGTCTGTCCACTGAAGACTGGGACTGCTAGCTATATAGTATTACTTTCTAAAGGGTTTTGGTGCAGAGAGTTAGCAGACTCTACCTCTGCAACGGAACAGCAGGTGTCTATTCCCTGTGTATCTACTGCTTACTTACTCCCCTTCTGGAAAAAAACCAAACAAACAGCGTTTATGCTTGTAATAGGTAGGGTGTGCTACAGGAAATGCCTGGCTGTGTGTGCTCTCACACTGCCTTCCTTTGGGAATGCAAACTCCCAATCCCATCACTGAGCGCTACCTGGCCTACAGTCCCATTCAGCAAAGCATTCGGAAGAAGCATTTTTTCATGGAGAACAGGAGGGAAGGACAGTCAACCTCTGTTTTCAGGCAGTTTACATTTAGCACTGGGTGAGGCAGGTGATGCCAAGCAGTGTGAGGTGGATGGTGGAAGGCAAGGCAGGTATGTCAGCGGTGGATTTTTCTAGCAGTTGTCTTTTACTCAGGCTACTGCAGTAAGAGTTATCACAAGAGAGAAGAAGAAGGCTTTAAAAAGGTAATATAAATTGTTTCATCTTCTCAGCGAGTTTTGCCACTCTTATTTGGTCCAGAGAGGTGGAGAAGGGAGCCCAAACTTCCAGTGCTGACCAAGGGGCTGGCTGGGTGCCTGCCCTCACAGTGGGAGACTCTGTTTCCCTCTGGGCATGCTGAAGTGTTGCCTGGGCTATGAGCACCAGGCGTGTGTCTTTCCCCAGGGTTTTGTGGCTGACGAGGAGCACCATGCCTGTTGTCAAGTTGTTCCAGGACAGGTCTGTTTCTGTGTGTACACAGTGCCCAGCACATTTTTCACAGGCTGTCTGCTAGGGGATTACACTAACAAGGTAATTAGAGGGCTCAGGCAGTGTCAGCGCAGCACATACCACTAGAATTAAGCCTGACTCTTCCACAAGTTCTTTCCCAAAGAGGTGCAGGTTGACATGGCCCCTTTTGTAGGATGGTGCTCAGTCACTGCAGCTCAGCTGATGTAGAGGAATTAGTGGTGCTGCTCCTGCCTCCTGTGCCAGTGGGGAGGAGGAGGAGGGTGGTTCTAGTGATGGTTACCATGGACATTACAGGCATAATGAGTGGGAGATGGAGAAGCAGAGGCCTGGCAGCAGCCCACTGCTGCGGTTGGCATGGATGCCGCTCCCACCTGGCAGGATTGTGAGGGATGTGGCAGCAGTGGTTTCCCTCTTAGGCTCAGGTGGTGCCAGGGCAGAGGGTTAGCACATGTGCCTGTGGTGCAGGGTTAAGGAAGGGGCACAGTGTGCAGAATTCACATTTAATAGCTGCACAAGTGGAAGGGTGAAGAGGCTCCAAGGGATGTGTTTGCTCCTGGCACATTAGTGTCACTTCTACTAGAGTTGCGGGAGAGGAAAAAGCAACACAATCTGCCATCATCTGCCTGGCTTCTTTCTGGTTTCCTTCACCTGAAATAGGACCCCCCCATAAGAAAGAAAAGTCTGGTCTCCATGTGCTATAATTTTCTTTATGTATTGTGACAAATGTTATGTAATTTGGATATTTTATATCTTAACCAAATGGGACAGACGGGAACTTTTAAAATGTATTTTAATGGATTTAACAAGTTACTAGGAAATGTTTGGGCAGAGGAACTGTGTAAGACAGTGATACATGTTAGTGGTTAGGATCTCAGCTGTCTGTTGCAGGATTTATTTTATTATATTGATAATAATTATTATATCACTGGGCTATATGCTTTACCAATTATTTCTGTAATTATTTAGTAATTCTTTTATTAAAAAGAATTATTATATTGGTTTCGGGTCCCCATATCAGCCTCCACTGACCAAATATTAAGTGAAATGATGTGTTGTGAGCTGAACACAGAGGCAGCCCAGCTGTCTCCCATCCTCCCAAGAGCTACCATCTAACCTTCCATGGCTTCAGGCAGCAGGTGCAACCCTGGTGCTTCCCTACACAGCACACTCCCAGACCTGTCACACCACATTATTTGTAAACACCAAAGCAGCTAATATCACAGCCTGCATGTGAAGAGTGCCAGGAAGCCACAAGAGACAGTCAGTGCAGTGTGTTCATAGTGGGAGGCAAAAGAAAGAGGCTCCTATTCATAAGCTTAGCACAATAGAGTAATGCAGCGTTAGGGAAATTTAAGCTGGTGCTGAAAGCTAGTGTGCTTTGCTGCTCTTTTACTCAAGGGATGCCTTTTATCCTGAACTGTAATGCTTATGATATTTCAGACATAGCTTGCTTTGCTAGGTCATGTGAATGATGAATATCACAGTATTTAGAGGTTTCTAGCAAATGAAACACACATGGGAATGAATGGAGATACAGATCACTTGCGTCAAGCCCAGCTTTATCAGGGCTTGGTGAGGGCCTATCTTTTTCAAGGCCCTAGAGCAATTGTAAAGCAATTAGAATTTCATTGTACTTTACAGTTCCATTAACTATCCTGTAGATACATACAAGAGTTCACAATGAAAAAGCTGTACTTTCATTGTGAGCCCTCAAAATACAGAAGAATGGGATGGCATCAAAGCAAAACTTCAGTCAAATACTTAGAGACACTTCAGGCCTCAAGAAAGAATGGAAAGTCACCCTGTCCTGCCTTAAATAAGGGATATTGTTACAGAAATGGGAAATGCTTCCTTTTCCCAAGTGGGCAGGTAACAGTAAAGGACAGTGCAGTGTGATAGCTGAAATCTGTCCCTCCTAAAGAAAAAGATCCTGGTCATTATGCAGGTCATGTTCTTTTCTTCTTAGAAGAGTTTATTCATGAGTGATTTAAGAGGGGCTGACTTCCGCAGAAAAGGTGTTTTCCTTTGTCTGCAAGACTGGACAAACAGTGAGATGAAGGAGAATCATGCACATCCTCAGTGTCAGGGTCTGGCAAGTCCAAAGCTGCAAAAATTTAAGAGGCAAACAACCTGCAGTGGCCAGCAGAGCTTCATTTGTGTGGATGGGGTTTGCTGGAGAAGGAACATGGAGATCCCCATCCTTTTTTCATCTCCTGACAGAATCTTCTTATGCAGTCCTGCACAGTGCCTGGAAAACACCCGCAGTGAAGTGTTCCTTAATAGTGGTGCAGTTAATGAACACTGGTTTACATCTCTTGAGGACAAATCCACCCTCTGAGCATCTGTTAATAAGAGGATCTGTTTTTCTTCTGATTCACATAAATGCCAAGCAGAATTACCTTCATTTAAACCACTGGTGTTTCTTGGAGAGTAAGTGCTATGAAAAAGTTGGTCCATTGGCAAGATGTCTTGATGAGTCACATTCTGTGGGGCAGAGATTATGCCTCTCTGGATGGTTCGCTCATTCTTGAACATGAGAGACCCCAACAGCTAGCAAGAATTTAGCTCTTGTTATGAAATGCCAATGTGCAGCTCTGAAGTTGTTAGCCTTGCAGTTACTGCAAGTGGTAATCTGCTAGTGGTCTGCTTCACCTACTGCAGGATTTTGGAGCAAGTGGATTTGATCACTTGTGCATAATTTTTTAAAATACTGTCAGGTCCCTCACAGGCAGTATCTTCTAATGAATGCAAATGAAAATTGTGATTATCCATTTCAAAGCAATTGGTAGAAAGCCATCATTGGCACAGAACATTATTTATACAGCTCATAAGCACCAGTGATGCTGGTGCATAATTCCTCACTCATCACAGTAATAGGAACTGCCTTCAGGGCTGGACTTTCCAATCCAGCCTCTCTGTTTTTGAGTTGCAAACATTGTCACTTCAGTGACTGACTACTGGATTTTGCAGGCTCAGTTTGATGCACATATGATAGCAAGCCCATATGAAGCTTGCCTGAAGATGCCAGACTGTCACCCAAATTATTTGCTCCTCTCAACAGCAGTGAATAAAGTGGCAAGATGGCAGCTCTTAGGGACTCTTGGTTCTTTCATTTTCCAAATCCTTCTCTACCAACGCCTCTTCGCAGCTCTACTCTCATCCTACTCAGCACTTGCTTCAGTATGAAAACTTAGAGTCTATCATGTGTTTACATGTACAGTCGCTCTTAACTCAAACTTAATTTCCAGATTTTGCTCAACCTCCAATTCCAGTGCATTGACTCGTGCTTGCTGTCCCCCACGTGCTCGCTTTCACTGCTCACTTTCACTGCTTAGTTTGCAGGACTCTTCTTTGACCTGTTAAGAATGGAATTCACCAGAAAATGCAAGTTACCTCTTCCCATGCCTGCTAGGCTCGTAGGGAAAGTAAAAATAATTGTGTCTCTTCCGCTGTTAATACTACTACTACATCCAATAATATTTTGGGAAGTTTAAGTTTTAAAACACTGGGCCTCCCTACTTTAGCTCTCCTTGGTAGCCAAGAGGTCCATCAACAAATTGCAGTGGAAGTGTAGAGGTAGGAAATGTCTGCACAAGTAACCACTTTCTTAAGACTCTGTTGACCAAAGGACTAATAAAATCTTTTTTAACCATCATTGAAAGACTCTTTGGTAGACAGCCAACCCTGGCTGGTCTCTTGAGTATAGAAACTTGTATGGAAATGCTACTTCTAGCATTAATTCATATCAGGTTCTGATACCAATCTCCTATACATTAAAGAGAAATGCTCATTTATTGGACCATTTTGCATTTTAAATAATTTAGGCTTGTAGCACATTCCCCTACTTTTAGCAGCAGCAGCCCCTGCCCTTAGTCCAGCTAAAACAGCAGCTGTATTGGTTGGTGTTTCATACACATGTGCAGCTTGGTCCCAGAGCACTGAAATGGAGATACTGCCTTGTTTCATATAGGGCTTAGGGGGTTATGGCCAGGCAGTCCCTTGTTGCCATGCTTGTGTTCAAGTCCTCCACTGATACATGTGAGAGAAGTTTCTCCCTGTAATTCACTGGCAGTTCCCAAAGATAAATATATATAAATAGTCTTTTTCTTACACCGAGAACAGATTCAGCCTAAGGTTGAGTCTCTGCCTTATGGAAATACAAAGCAGTATCCCACCTGAGCACTGATTAAAGAGTTGTTCTTATGCAAAACCAAACAGGACAGTGTGAAAATGCTAAAAATGAGGCCTCATCTAGGGCAATATGTTACAGACCTGTTCGTCTGGATCTGTGAAATTCATTGTTTCAGTGTGGAGTGGAGCTTACAAGTTTCCAAAGCTAGATTGCTACCTACCTTTTTCTCAGCCTGGGATCCATGTCATCTACCTAAATTTTAATTCCCATCCCCTCATTTTCCAAGTATTGTCCCATACTACACAGCATAGTCTTTATTACTTTATCTTGCACACCACAGTCCATGTATTTATATCCCCTAGCTTCTCAAGCTGGATGTGTCTAAATGTAACCTTTTGCCTATAGGTAAGAGCAAGAGGTTTTTAGCATTTGGCACAAGGCTTTTCATTTCTAGCATGATGAGTAGCTATTTACTACAACTGGGCATTGAGGTCTCTACAGAAATTGATAGCCTCATCCCTGACTCTAAGGGCTTACAAATTAAATGCAGTATCCAGGCAACCTCCTTTCAGTGAAGTTGTTTTTGCTTGAAGTCACATGGAAAAGAAGTGAATGTGAGGACCAGGGCTATGCCCCATCTCTCTTCAACCAGAATGACCCCTCTTGCATGCCAGGGAGTGATGCTGCTGACTGGTGATTGCTTTCAGTTACATATCTGCCTCCAGAATAACACCACTTTAAAAAAATAAAAAATGAGAGAAGTAGCTGTTTATCCTGCCCAAGCTTGTGTAACAGGTTTTCATATGATGATTTCAGTGTTTAAAGACTTTTTTTAATTGAACTGTTTCAGTATCTAGAAAAAGACATTTTTTTCTTACTCAGCTTCATTAGTTATAGGAAATCACTGGATTAAAGTAGAGAGCAGATTAGCAAAAATAAACTGAAGTATGTCTTGGGCATATGGTGCCACGTATGAATGGGTTTCAACTACTTATCTGTGTATAACAAAGACTAGAAGGAGAGATTTATCTTAGTGTGCAATAATTATAAGGTGCAGTAGCTGCGTAGTTGAACAAGCAGAAATCACAAAGCCAGGGAAAGGTTTTGTTCAGATTTGTATCTGGTGTGTGTGCTGGTCCCCTAGCTCACATGGTGTTTTTTGCCAGCTCACGGCTGGGCACGAGGCTGGACTTAGCTAATTAACAGGATGCCTCTCCCTCTTTTCCCTTCCTCTTTGCTGGGCTCATGTGCTGCAGTGCTGGGTTAGTGTGGGTTACAGAGACTGGGATTTAGCCCATCTGAGATGGGAGCAGGCACAGGTCCAGGAACACTGCTCATCACTGCTCATCACTTCTCTATGGACCAGAGGAGGAGGGCTACCCATGTTGCCAACTGTGGGCAACCCATGACAGCCCAAGATTTACCTCAGCTGGAAATTGTTCCCCACAGAGCAAATATAAACAGAAGTAATAAATAAAAGAGGCCAGAATATCTGGGTGATCTGGGAAGTATCAGCCTTCAGGCTCTGGGCACAGACAGAGCAGCATGGCCTGCTGTGAATTCAAATTCTGCAGTTTCCAGCTTTCTGCTTTTTTTTTTTTCTCTGATACCTTTTGATCCCCTCTGATACCTCAACCTGAAAAGTCTCAAATTTATGCCTTTTCTAAATAGGCCCAGCTCACACTGCTCTGGAAACCAGTCCTGACACACAAGTAAATATTGGTAATATCCTGATGGTGCTCTACCTCTCACTTCTCAGGAAAACTGTGCTTTTCCATTTGGGAAATGAGAGGTTTCTCAGTGAAGCAGTGATGATGACATCATTTCCATGTCTTAAAAATACTTGCTTATAAAGGGATATAAAGATTTGCAAAACCAATCAAATCCAGTTTATTTAGTAAATTCAAAAATTCCTGGAGAATTATCTGGTCTTTATCTGGGCTCCTCAGTACATTTGCTAGCACAGATTAACAAAGGGTGTTATGCCACATAGCTTAAACATGCGAGTACTGGTCTATTTTTTGGGGGCTTGCTCTCCTCTGAGGTTTCCACAATGTGTTTCACATAGACTGTGAGTAAGATTCTTGGACTTCTGCCCTGGATTAATCAAACATGAATCACTGACCCTTGCAAAAAGAAAGTTTAGCCAAAAATTGTGGTGGTCCATAGAAGAAAAGGGGGGAATGTTCCCCCCTCTGTGAAGTTTTAACTAATTTTATTCCTTGTCTTGGTGATAATCTTGGGCATTAAAAGATTCACTGACAAGGACCAGATCATCTTGTTCTTTTAGGAATTATTATGAAAAATTAAATCCCCAGCTGTTCAGGAGAATAGTCTTTCTTTCTTTCTTTCTTTCTTTCTTTCTTTCTTTCTTTCTTTCTTTCTTTCTTTCTTTCTTTCTTTCTTTCTTTCT
>VZUI01027381.1:0-23488 GCA_013401135.1 Cettia cetti
TTTTTTTTTTTTTTTTTTTTTTTTTTTTTTTTTTTTTTTTTTTTTTTTTTTTTTTTTACTTTCTAATCCCTTTCTTTATTTCTGGTGAAAATTCTTTAGAAATGTTGTAATGCTTTACTTTATCATAGGTCATCTCATTAACTTTTCTTCTTTCATTCAGAAGACAATAGTGAAAAGGTTAACGACCAGGCAAAGCTAATAGTAGGAATTGTGGTCGGTCTTCTGCTGGTTGCTCTGATTGCAGGTGTTGTCTACTGGCTCTATGTGAAGAAATCAAAGTAAGAAATTTTTAAAAACTTTATATTAAGCTGGAGAAAGAACAGTGATAGGCAGAGATGTATGTTTACCTGTTTTCCTTCCTCTACAGCATTTCAGTTTTCTGGAGTGGGGAAAAGCTGTTACAGTAGGTGCACTTGATAGCAAAAGGAAAGTTGGTACCTCTGATTGGTTTGTCCTAATGCTTAATGGGGACTCTTCTCCTGGAGGTGGGGTTCTAAGATTTTCATAGATCATAGTAGTAATGAGGTCCTGTTTCCTGACAGTCAAGTCTGTGCTGACTCTTGCCTTTAAACATAGTACTTAATTGTGGAACTTGATGTGTGGAAGCATGTGTGGCTGTACTAGAAACTGCCTTCATTTAGAAATTGGCTAGCTTGTTTCCTTTAAAAATGGAGTAACATACAGAATAGGACTTAACCTTCTTAGGGAGAAGAAAGATGCTTAATTGTTTTGTTCACTTGTACTTTGAGATTTCTGAAATTAAATTGGAAAAAATAGAACTTCTGTTGCTGAAAAATTTGGAAGCTCTCAACTCAATCCAGGTTTTAGCCATCATAGGCATAGAATAGTATTTTCCAGTGAGGCCTGCCTGCTTTCAAGTTTCTTCCCTGTCACAGAGGCTCACTTCAGAAAATAAATGGGAAGGTGTCAAGAAGTGAGCGTGTTGCTCCATCCTTTTGAAGCTGGCTACTACTATGTGTGCCCCATTTGGTCTTGCCCCAAAGCTTGTCCCCAGGGAGAACTGAAGGCACTCAGAAGCAGACTTTCTGACAGTTCTTACAGCTGCTTCTGAGCAGGGGAGGTTAAGTGGCTGGGCATAGCATGCTCCAATCAGTACAGGTGTGAAAGCTGTCCAAAAGTTCAATTGGGTTTAGTATGATCCATTAAAATTTAATCAAATGAAGTCTAAAATATACCAGTGGGATTTTACTATGAATAAATGTGTTTTCACTGATGTGAAAGTACAAGGAATTCTCCATCTGCTAAGAAATGCTCTTTTTTTGGATAATACATAAGGACTTTAGCTCAACCATAACTGATCAGGTTTTTGAAGTTTTTCAAATATAGAATTGTTATAAATTACCCATGCACAGAACCACGCTCAGATACTATAGAGGGGGTTTTTTTTTTGGTGTTTTTTTCAAAGCTTATGCTTTTTTTGGTAAAAAATTAAAGTAACAGCATAGTTCTCCTCCTCCCACACTTTGCTACTGTTGACAAAATGTCTAGGATAACTTCATAATTCCTTTTCCAATGTGTGAATGTGGAGTAATGAAACTGTGGTATACTGCTTTGGGTTTCTTTGGATGAGGTGGTTTGAGTATAACAAGGGCAGAGAAGGTAAAATATCACTTCTTGCACCATTGAGTAGTGTGGGGAGAGCTGACAGGAATCATAGAATATAGCATGAGATGAATTTATGAATTACAACCATTTTTTTCTGCTTCCAATGTAGGATATAGCATAATCTAAATGGACACCACTTCTTTTCCTCATGCTCAGTTACTCTTCCTATAGCTTAGAGGAAAAGTTAGAGCTAGAATTGATTAGACAGGTTCACTGGAAACAAAAATGTCTTTATAGTTAAATAATTGTCTCTTTATTTGACACATGGTTGCTGGCTTCTAAACCCTTAATTGATGTATCATCATTGACAATCTCCTGTTCTCTGTATATTTTTAAATTGATCTGTTGTTACCCTCCCTGCTTTCTGCAAACCGTACTTGCAGGAGCAAGCAGAATGTCAGTGCCTATTCCAGCAAAGTTTTCATTATGAGTCACAGCCTAGAAATCAAAGTAGGCTTTACAAAAAGCAACTTACACCTCTGGACACAAGCCCCCCATCTCCATCCAGGCCAGTAGGTTGTAGTTATTTTTTGAACCCATCCCTTGACCAGTAACTCACCTAATCTCTATCCCCAAAGTGACGCCAAAGGAAAGTCTGAGAAGGCAGCAGCACAGAACTTTCCAAGTCTGCCGAGGCAAGAAAAACATTACTTTTTTTTTTTGTTATTGGTGTTGTGGTTTGTATAATCTTCTATTGTCTTGTCATCCACTAAGTAGGAATTATACTTGTAGCCTTGGAATATATTCACAATAAATCACTTGTACAGTTACTCACTGTCTCAGCTCCACTTGATGGAAAAGCTGGTTATTGCCACATATTCTTTTCAGTGTGAATATTATCCCATAAATCAGAGACTCATCTGTATTCCATATCCTGCAACCAGCCTCCTCTTGAATAAAGAGTTGAGGCTACCTACCCCAGCATGCCTTGTTTCTCCTTCATCTGAGCAGAAGGCCAAACACGTGTTCTCTGCAGATTTCTCCTTTTTCCAAAAACCAATCTGCACTGAACAGAGTATAACTCAGCACTTCAGAACCTCCCTAAAATGTTTGTGTCAGGCATCAGTTGAGAGACTGCAGGACACCCATCTAAGGTAAATGTTTCATGTGTGACATTTTCACCTTGCCAGAAACAGCTGAGGGTACAGCAGAAATTAAAGATTCAGAAAGGAAATAGTGCACTCAGAACCCTGTCCTCTGCTGTCTAGTCATGGAAGTTTGCATGGAGCTGGATCTTGGCCCCATTTTTGTCCCTGGAATGTCCAAATCTGTCCAAATGTGTCCAAAGGTGTCCAAATCTCAAATCACATGAGGCTAGATCAAGGTTAAGTGGTTCAACATCCAGTGAAGGAAATTTCAGCTGGGCTAGCTGAATCACAGCAGCAGTCTTAAAGTTGTTCACATTCAGAGCACATCAAACTCATGAAATGTTCCTTAGGTCACAGTAAGGACAGAGGTTACTGGCATCTCTGAAACTGAACACCTGAAGCAATTCTGCTTTTCTGATACTCCATAGCAAACAAGCATAAGAGTCAGATGTGGTGGGCCAAATATGTAAGGAACTCACTATGTTTGCAGCAGGACTCAGCATTTGTATGGGTTTTCACTCAGTTCCCTTTCAGAGAAAAGACATACTTACCAAACATCTCTGAAAGTGTCAGCTCATGGCACAAATCTAATATAAAAGTGACACAAATCAAAAATGGTCACCCATTTCTTGATGACTGGGATATTTTTCTAGTATCTCCATGGTTTTTCCTACTGATGGACATTTGAAAATAATTGGAGGAAGTGGAAGGCAAGAATGGAGTAGACAAGGAGGTTGTAGCTAATCCAGATAGGGATGTGTAAAACCATTAGCTCTTAGAAAATAATCTGCTACAGTGCAAGAGTGCAGTTGAGTGTAGCTTTAATGACATTCATGGCTCTTGCTTCAGCACCCAGAACTACACAGATGTGTATCATCTTACTTGTCATTATCACAAGGTTGGGTAACAAGGACAAGCAGCACTGCATACTTTCTTCCTTAAATAGTGTTGAGGGCAAGGCCTAGACTTGAGAGATTAAAAGGAATCAGAAATTAAAAGCTTACAGCAATTTCTGGGTCACCTATCTGTAGTCTGTATTTACATTACAGCAGGCAAAACAATTATCATGGAAAATGGTCTTCATATTACAAACAGTGCTATGAACAGTATCTGAACAAGATCCATGAAAATAGTGGCCCCACAGCACACACACTCTGAAGAATGCTAAAATCTCGCTTCGGTATTCCTTACAGAGAGATTTTGATTAGGATTCCCTGAGGATAATTATTTTCCTGAAGAGCAAGCATAGATAAATATGAGTCATAATTTTAGCAAGAGTTCAGAATGATCCATGATTTACAAATTAATTTAAAGAGAAAAAAAACAAAAAAAACAAAAAAAACAGAAGAGTTGAGGGAGTAAACTCATATTTACACAACCAACTTCTCACTCTTCAGAACAGCAGCATGCAAAGGTGTGGGCCTTTTTTGTGGAGCTGCAGATAGTGACAGTGTGAGAGTGCTCCAGGTCTGGGCAAAGTGGGCTGTGTTCCCTTTTGGGTAAACCCTTGGGAGTATCTCTGTCCATTCAGACTCCATTGCCCAGCTACTCAGATATTATGAGGAAGTTGATCTTGAGTTGCAAATAGAGCAAGCTGGCAGGAGTTAATGCATGAAAAAAATAAGGAAGGACTGTTGTGGAATGTTAGGCTGGGGAAGAACCATTTGTCCTGTGCCTGAAGTCACTTCAGGAAGCAATAGAGCCCATGCTTTAGAGGTTTCTGTTATAAACCCAGGCCATGTCTGTTGAGCCCTGGGGATTGGTGCCGTGTCAGGGGCAGCTGTTCCTCTGCTGTTGGCAGGGCACTGCCTGTGGAGCACTCCTCCATGCAAAATAGCTCCTGTTCCTCTTCATGACACCACTTAGATAGCACTAGAAAAGGCAGCAGCATTGCTTGTGCTGAGGTGGTGAGTCTGCCTAGATAATGGTATTTGGGGAACAAAAAAAACAGGTCAGCAGGATCAGTGAACCATTGTAAATAAATGGCTGCATTTCATGCTCAGGCATTGAGAATCGAAATCCATCTGATTGTCAGACATGAAAAACTGCTGCTGCTCTCTTTTCCAGCAAGTGGTTTGTAACATCCTCCAAAGGAGTTCTGGAGCACCTGCCTCTTTCAAAGTTAGTGTTGCCCTTTAAGTCTCCCATTTTTGCCCAGTGTGGCTTTGGGAAAATAAAGGTGACATTTAGTTTGACTGAATGTAGAACTAAAATAGATTACTTTAAAATCACAGCCTGATCGCTTTGCAGAATCTCCTGATGTTAGTCATTGAATACTTTTAACCTAATCAAAGACCAGACATTTCCTTCTGCTGTTAAGTGTCAGGTAATATGAGATTCAGTCTGATTTGGGCACTGTAAAACTGATGATAAGAGGCCAAAAAAAAGGATTCCAGTGAGCCATGCCAGTAGTCTATCCAGTCTCCAAGAGCAGACATTAGCAGTTATATGAGGACAGATGTGCATGATACTGCTTTCTCACATCCACCTCACTTCAGCTCAGGTAATTGCCTAAGTCCAGATTCTTTCAGCTTTTCATCTCTTCCCCTATTGTCTCTCATTCTGTGAGACTTATTTATGGAAAAAACTCATTAGCACATGACAAGCCAAATTATAT
The DNA here is from genome assembly GCA_013401135.1 of Cettia cetti. Lineage (NCBI taxonomy): Eukaryota > Metazoa > Chordata > Aves > Passeriformes > Sylviidae > Cettia > Cettia cetti. The sequence continues at coordinate 5,332 of VZUI01027381.1, forward strand.
GCTCAACCTAAACCAAACACGTTTTAAATTTAATTTATAAACTTTTTAAATTTTCAAGGGATTTTTTTTTTCAGGGGTTGTTTCTTTTTTGTTAGGATTAAAGATATTTTTGAAAGGTTATTAAGCTCACAGAAGGTCAGTCTCTACCAAAGCATTGAATTTTCTTCTTCAGTGCATCTCATATCCTTTCCTTTTATTCGTGTCACGTGTTTCAGGTTTTGAATACCAGAAAAAAATAGATTGCTACTGCACAATAGAAATTTACCACTGTAGAACAAGTTGCTTTGTAATACTATCTCAGCACTTTTAAAATTAAATTTGCACATAATAAAGAGGAGCTCAGATCTTTGCAGTAAATGGATTTTCAGCATGACACCTTCCTGTCAGTCACACACAGTTATATAACAGAGGCACCCTAAACCACTAGCAAAAGGCAGAAGCAGCTTTTAAACATTAAAACTTATGCCCCCTCAGGAAATAACCTCCTCCCTTTCAGTGTAGCCTGATTTGGGATCCAGAAGCCCTGCTCCCCTGGCACTGCACCTCGGGCTGGAGAGTAGCATTTCAGCAGAGGTGGGGAGGGGTTGGGTGCATTAGCACTCCCTCAGGAGCTCTTCCAGAGACAAGGACTAGTCTTTCCTGCCCCGGGGTAGCTGGCCCAGGGCACACACAGGGGTGCAGCCTTTGCTCAGATGGAGGATGTGCACAGGAGCGCCGCAGCAGCGCTAACCCTGCCCGCCCGCCCGTGCGGGAGGCGCGTTCCTGCATGGTGTCAGCGTGACATGTCACACCACCCAGCCTCTGTCTTCTCTGTATTCTGCAACAGCGTCACTCCGGGTCTTTACCCTGAAGCAAGGGTGAGCATATGCATCAATCCATCACAGCAGACCCTACTTCTCTGTAGGGGAAACAAATTATCCGTAGAGAAAATGTAGATACGATAATCTGCCTTGACACAAGGGATTTACTTTGTCCCACTCAAACGCATGTGCCCATTTTCATTTTAAAAATTGGGGCCTTCAAAATGTTATCACAGCACTGCAGGAATCTTTCACCTTGGCAGACAGTGAGGCTTCTCACAGATTAAGTGAATGGCATAGTGGTTTTATTGTGCTAAGCTAAACTAAGCACTTAACTCATTAATTCACCACCACTACTTGCATTAAGGAAGACCTGCTATTTTAAATGAGGCATACCCCTTTTTTTTTCCCCCCCCTCTCAAACACTTACACAATCTCATCTTTACCCAAAGCTTGTCAGGCATAGCTAACACAGACCTACAAGCCAGAATGAGATTTTTTTTCCAGCATCACCAGAATTTTCATGAATTTCTCCACATTTAAAGAGCTTCCGTTTGGCACAGGCTCTGAAAGTCATTTACTCCAAGTACACAGAAGATTGCTGTGTTGATCAAGATATCTTAGCCACACTTGTAACGTTTTAGTATGCCTTAAAGCAGACTGGTGTTTATTGAAACAAGCTGCACACTTACTTTGTCAAGAAACATGGATCTCCTCAACTGGTTTAACCTTACTAAATGTCTGCTAGCTCAGAATAATTCTGAATTCCTCAAGAGGTAGATCAAACACAGAGCCCTGCTGCAGTACTTCCTGTGGTACTCACAGCACTGGGGGATCTGGTGTCACTGCCCTATTTACAGACATATGCAAGCCTGTTGCTCTGCTCAGAACAGAACTGTCAAAATTTTCTGTTCACTGTGAGGGGAGGAGGCAGTGTAATTAATGTGAGTATGGAAAAAAATGCTGTAGGCATGCAAAAATGACCTTCCTTTACATTATAGGTCAGCATCAAAACATGTAGACAAAGATCTTGGAAATATAGAAGAAAACAAAAAACTAGAGGAAAACAATCATAAGTCTGAAACTTAAGAGAAAATGTGTCAGTCATCATTCCAGGTAAGTGCTCCATATTACAGCATTAAAATCACTTTGTCTACCATTTCTCTCTGGTGATCAAAGATCTAGCTGGGTCTGATGCTCACCTACCAGAGGCAAGGCAGTAGAGTCGTGGTGTAGTTTTAGGACAGACAGACTCCAGCTTTTGGCTAGTTAAGAATTCAGAGCTGCACATACAAATATAAGAAGCAGCCTGACATTCATATGGAACTTAATACATGGTTTTATTTTAATGCATGTGCTTGAGGAAATGAAAATACAGATTTGTATAATGTAGCACTGTGGTACGTGTGCATGTATTTGTTTAGATGAAGAGTATATTTAGATAGAGTTCAGAAGGTTTCAAGTTATGACATGAAATGTTTACAGGAACTTCTTCCCTTCCTGAAAGCAACAGTTTCCAAGTGCTTGGTCACTTTTTTCATCATTAATGCAAAGGTCATGAGACTTACTTCCCTTAAAACAAAACAATTCTCTTAGTCTAGATTTCGCACACCTGTACTGTGATCAGTTTTATCCTGGAAAGAGACCCTGTGTATTACATTAGTAACAGGTTTGAAAGTTTCTCCTGCTGGGATCTGTATCAAGTGAACTGTTGGGAATTACAGGAGCACTGCAGAGCACCAAGAGCACCACCCTGTGCTCACACCTATATCCACCACTGCTGCACCTCTCCTCCTAGGACCCAAAGGAGGGGGTCAGAACATTTTTCTGGCCAGTTTGGGCCATTTAAAATTAACACTGTGACAACACAAGAGTCTGTAAAACCAGCTAGAGAGTTTATTGAGTTAGTCATCAACTGTTCTTAAAAATGAGAGTATTACATGTTCAGGGGTACTTGCATTGTGAGCTCCTCCACAGGAAAGCTGTAAACAGTGCTGATTTTCAGTGATCTGAAGTAAATAGCACTGCATAGCTTCTTGAGATAGCAGGGGTTTAAAGCACATGGAATTATGTGGAATGATGATATTTCATATTTACATAACATGAATGCAACTGGCAGTAATTTCAATATGTCAGTATTATCTGAAATTTTCAAATACAAACCACAAGTTTTGCATTAAATATTCAGAATTTGTTGGATTATATAGAGCAATTACATAGTATACAAAGAGATGCAGCATTGCTGTAGGCACTTTAGCAGAAATATCCCTGTTTTGCTAGTTTGAAAAAGGGAATTGGGAATACTGGAATTATGTCCTAGGAAGGCTTTAAAGGTGAAAAACAAGTCAATTTGGATTTTGAAAAAGTTGCAGTGTAAACACATTGTGTGCCTTTGGTGTAATCTTTTACTCTGTATTCCTTCATATCAGTAGATCTGATAGTAGATAGCAGATAAATGAAATGAACAAAAATCCCTTACTGACCAGATAAACTTACTGGATTTACCAGGAACAATATTGCAACAGAGATTCGTGTCATGAAAGAAAGCGTTTGCATCACTGAGCTGCAGAAGGAAGTACTGGTCATATAGCTGTTTATTTAAAGCTTAGATACTGAGTAGTTATGATGGTTAACATTTAAAAATATTTAACTGGCTTTATCTTTCATATTTTCAGAGAATACATATAGACCAATTGAAGCATGAACATGGATTGTATTTAAACATATACAAAGAAGTGACAGCTATTCATGGTTCAAGTATTAAGCAGATCATACTACCAGGTTTTCAAAGGATTTTAGACACAATTATCTCAAGCTGAAAAAAAACCACAAACTAATTTTGGCAACAGCCATGATAATAGGTCACCATGTTGTGTTCTGTTTGAAATATTTTTTTGTAAATGTCTGCACTGAAGATTTCTTTTTGTTTGCCTTTATGTAAATTTTTTACGTAGCTATTTTTATACACTGTAAGGCTTTGTTCTGGGAGTTGCTGTTAATCTGATGTATAGTGTAATGGTTTTATTTCAATTGTTTTTATGACACCCTTTGAGCAGGTACATGTCTGATTCCGGTTGTTATCAGTGAAGCTTATGCTTTGTAGCAAGTACCTAGAGTGTAAGATTGTCTTAAAGGAAAATGTCAAACTCCTTTTTCATTCTTTGAAATCATGGTAAAGCAGAAGGGTGACAGCTGTGACAAGAGTGAATAAAATTGTTAATGAAAGTGAACACTTAAAAAACCATGCAAAGCTAAACAAGCTAGAAAGGGAATAAAGAGTTTCCCTGAAGAAGTCTGGGTATTGAGTAAGGAACACTAGGAAAAATTCCAAGCCTACATCCAGCTGGTGGCTAAAAAAAATCCTTTTCTTCTAAAGCAAGACATGCATTTTATTGATGGTTATCAATCATCTTTCATGTTAGCATTAGGATAAGGAAACTGGAATTCTGGATTAATTTTGATTCCTTTATGTTATTCGCTGCCTTAAAGTACTGTACCTTTTCTTCTTTTCAGAGAGATACCAGTCAGAATTGGAAACTTTTTTTAAAAAGTGCTCATATCAAAGCTGCATTTTTTTCCCACAAAAATAGAATATATATATATTTTTTGTGTGTTTTTGTTAACTATGCTACAGATATTGAATGCACCTTGAGATAATTTTAGTGTTTTTAACTGGTACCTAATTTATCAAACAGTACATATAACTGTAACAATGAAATGTCTATGTATCTTTAGTTACATTCAAGTTTGTAACTTTATAAACATGTTTTTTGCTTGAGGGAATTTTTAGAATGGTACTTGATAAGAAAAGGTTTTAGGGTGAATGGCCCATAGAAAGCTGTACTTAAGGGAGATAAGTTTCATCTTATCTGGAAAGTTAGTTTCTAGAAGAAGGTAACAGGCAGCTTTGGTGGAGAGGAACAGCAGAAGTTAGCAGAACATCAGGTCTCCATTTACAAATATCCAGGGAAAAAGTAAGTTTTTATAGACTGGTAGGCATAAATAAATAAATAAATAAATAAAAGAAAAAGATGGACGTTAGGAAATGTATTTTGCCACTTTTGCATTATTTAGGGGGCAGAAAACACTGTTACTTGTAAATTTGTAAAATGTTAAATGTCTGGGCAGTAGTGACTGATGTCTTAATAAAAGCTTCCTGTAGTGCATTGGCATGGATTAAATACATAAGATGTCCTATAAACTCTATGCTGTATAAAATATTAGAGGGAAATCCTGTTACATGCCTCTAAACTTTAATTTGTTACTGTTTTATTTGGCAAAAAGAAAAAAAAATTATAATCTTGGTCAATATTTAAACCAAAGTAAAATGGGGGAAAAACCAAAGTAATTTGTTTTGCATGGCTAAGCCATTCTGTTATCTTTGTAAATATTGTGATTTTTTTCTTTTTAGAATTTTGTTAAAAAAATTCTAAAATTTTTAAACACCTGTTTTTTCCAAAATAAAATGTGAACACACAAAAAAGTTACTTTATATATAAATTTATCTTTTTCTTTTGGTGCAAGAACACTGCCAAGTGATACACATTTTTTAAAAGAAAAAATAAATTCAGTGGGCATGACTCTGAATGGGAAAAGTTGTGCCAGAGTCCTGTCAAGTAGTGTGCATCTATTGCCTCTCTTTGTTTATAACACTACAAATAATTCTTAAACAGAGAGAGGAATCTTCCAAAGATAGGGAAAATTCCAAAGGGAAAGCATAGGGAAGGGCTGAAAATTTTAATACCACTGTCAGGGGAATATAGGGCAAAAGAGAAGAAAAAGAAGTCCTTCAACTTTTACAGCTGCAGAAAAAGGAATATAAACAACTCCTCGCCTTTTGGGATTCTGCTTGATCTCCTATGCACTTTAAATCGTCAGTCTGAGGAGCTGGGCTTTTCACTGCTCCAAGTTCACTATAGGCAAGTTTCAAGAACCAAGAGTGCAAAAGAATTAATGTTTCTATCCATGCCTAAACAACAATAAAACTGAAGTATGTCTTCACTGGCTCGTGTGAACTCTCAGTTTACAGGAACACGTGTGAGCCCCAGGGAAGGCGCTTACCCAGCGCTGGAGCTGCTGCTGCCGCCTGTGGTCCTGCAAGTACACCCCCGTAGAGTCTGGCTGGCAGGAAAAGTCATGGGGTGATCCGTGTGGGTTTGTGGAGCATCTCCTGGCCCACAGCACCTGGGGACCACGAGCATTTGCTCAGAGAAAAGCACAAGCTGGCACACAAAGCCTTGCCAAAGTTCGTCATGCAGGTCTCTGCCTGTGACCTGGACAAATAATTGCCCTAGCAGTGAACCTGGGGGGACCTGTTCAAATCTGACTGAGGACACCACAAGAGTTTAACCTCAGTTAATTACATACAGGAAGAAAAATCCTTGCTCACAAATGCCTTAAAAGCATGACAGGAGGCAGTAGAGGAGAGCCCATCCTCTTGCTTTACTGTCAGGAAATAATGTAATTCATGGTGTCTGTTCATGGCTGTGCAGGAAACTGCCACTGAGCTTGGAAGAAAGCAGTGGGTTTCACTGCATGCTGCAACGGCAGTGTCCTGCAAAAACACCCATGGGCTTCCCAGGCAACTCTGGGAGTCCTCTGAAGCAATCATACCAAAGCTGTAAGCTGTGCTACAGTGGGTAGGGGGCACACAATAATGATAATGGTGACAATGGTGTGGGCGTAAGGGGGGCCTTCTGGAAAGAAAGGAAAAAAAAAGTACTTGGGGTCAACACTCTAAAAGGGAAAGCACCAGGGACATTTTTGTACTGGTTCTGAGTACTGCAGACCAGCCTCTGCCTGAGGGCTTTACTGCTGGGGCCGGCAGCTGGTCAGAGCCCCAGCAAGGAACAGTGCCGAGCCGGGAAACAAACCAGCCACACCTCATTGTCTGGATATTTGCCAGCATTTTCCAGGATATTGGATTCCAGGTTTCTAGGATTTTCCAGGATATTGGCCAGCATCAACCCAAATGGTTTAGGCAATATGTTACACCTTTTCCTGGACACAGAGCTTTCATCTTGTCACATTTTGGAAAAAAACACACAAATAAATAACACTAAATTCTATATAGGTTATTATTAAAACATTATGAGATACTAATGTGAGTTTTATCCATATTGGTACCAGCCCACAAAGACATACAAAGAATGAATAAATCTAAATTTGTTGTCTTTTTTTTTTTTTTTTTTAATGATAAATTTTGTCAGGGAACATCCGATATTCACCTAATAGCCTCAGCTGCTGGCTATTGCAGTGAAATCTGATTTACTTGTAGTACCACATGTAGCTGGATACCTTCCTGTTGACTTCATATTTAGACAGCCATATGTCTGCAATTATCTCAGCTAAGATTAAGCAGTGACATATGAAATGAGATCATGACCTCCTGTGTCAACCACATCTGTGCAAATGTTTTCTGGGTTTCCTTTTGACAAGAACGCATCTGCATTCCGATGTCTGTTTCCAAGAATTGCCCAGTATAGCATTTTTAGGCAGGTTTCTCCTCCAGGCAGAAGGAGGCAGAGGAACAGGAGGTACATAACTTCCACTTATGTGCTGCTAATCCCTGAAGGGCTCCCAAGCTCTTCTGGAAAAGGATAACATCCTCAAGCTGGAATAATTCAGTGCAGAGTAAGGCTCGCTTCAGCCCTCTCTCCTGGTGGTCTGCCAGGGAGCAAGGGCATTGTAGGAAGGGAGGCAGGCAGGCTGCAAACAAAACCAAGCAGCCAACCCCCCACATCCACCCCTTGCCTGTGTAGACTTCATGTGTAATGCAGCTCACACGCTCAGCAAAGATTTGCTACATTTCAAGTTATTAGAGAATCAGAAACTAAGCTTATTACTTATTATCAAATTATGTCAAAGCCAATTTCTAAAATAAGACTAACTCCATCCACCCAGCCACTCACAAGTCTTAAAATGTCTTGTAATTCATCCATTTTTCTCATTTACATTCTAAATAGAGACATTTACTCTGCTAGTAGCAAGGCATTCACTTTGATGTAGTAATGAATTTCAGCTTGAAAAGGTAGAGCCTGACAAATTATTAGGAAATTTTGTTTCTTAGTGAGAAAACACTATTGTAGCTCTGTCATCACTCACCCTCCCCCTGTTTCCCCCTAGATGTTCTGCCTCTTCTCATGCCTCACCTGGTGTTACTGCCAAGGCCTCTGCCAGAGTCTGTTCCTGTGCTAAGGCTCACTGCCACATCTCCTGTTCAGCACAGATTGATTCTACACTGCCTTCACCATCAGTTCTTTATTTGCAGGACACCCAGCAAATACCAGCAATTTAACACAACTATAGACATGAAAGAGACTGTGAAACAGGAAAAAAGGTATAAACATACCAAGCTTCCTGTGCTTGGGCTGCTATGTGCTCCCATCCATAATTATGGAATCCCCTGGAGTTTCCTGGTTTTGGGAAAATTGCACAAAAATCTAACCCACACTCCAGAGGATCAACTGTAATACCCTAACATAGATCCATGCACATCATTGTGCTTTTTTTCTCATCTAACCCTTTTCCTGTCACTCATAGCGTTAGAAATAATGTTAAATAAATATCATTAGGATATGGAATGCCAGCACAAGTCTTAGGTTTAAGAGTATGATCCTTTTTCCTGTATTCAGACCACATAGCTGTGATGCAAGGATTTATTGCATGGGACCCAGCCCTAGACTTGAGAGAGCAGAGGGAAGTAACAACCTATTGCTCTAAAAAGTAACAAATCATATTTAAATATAGTGACTTTCAGACATTTTAGTTTTTCCAGTAAAAAGGAGTCCCTCTTTCAATACAAACCTATGTTCAATTTCACTCAGATATATTCCACAATATAAGAATAGAATGATAATAGAGTTATATGGAATATAGTGATAGAGCAATAATTATATAATAAGGTATATAATAAATCTTATATTAAAAGAGAGCAACTACAAATCCAGAACAATGTCTCCCTCAGATCAAACTCGCATCATCCTAATCCATTCTTCCCCCTGCCCCTTGAGATTCTCACCAGATCAGTTAAGTGACTGAATGGGCACAAACTGATGTCAGTTTGTTTTCTCCAGGGCTAGAAAGCAACTAAAAATTCAGGTTGTGTTGTAAGTGTTCAATAATGTCTGGTGTCAACACACCAGATCAAGAGTTTTCATTAATATCTGCATCTGTCACAAGAAAAGCTATTCTAGCATGGACAACAATACATTTAAAAGGAAGAACATGTAATTGAATCTAAATTCAGGAAATGAAATTAATTAAAGACTCAAATAAAATCCTCATCTGGACAAAATATTTTCACAAATTTGATTTTGTTCCTGTTGATATAAAAGCTTTCTCTGGTTTTATTACTCCAAATATAGAAAGATAATACTCATTTTCATGAATTTAGGGAAGTAAATACAACAAACACAACTGGCCAAAGTGAGTGCACTTACTAAACAGAAAGAAGCAGGATATGGAAATTAGCTCTGACAGACTTTCTGATAACATTAAAGCTAGCAAGATTAGCAGTGTGTGGAATACTCAGGCTTCTGTCTCTTGTCAAGTGTAGTATCTATTCTAGTGTCTTTCTACCCCCACTCACTGTACTTGAAATGATCCCCTGTGCAGTGCAGTCCAGGTTTGCTGTTTCTCTTCTGCACAGCACTGCATCCCAGATTTTCCTAATCCAAACCACATCAGGAACAACAGTGGAAAGGCAGAGCTTTTTCATTGAAATTTTTACACATATTCGAGGCAGGGATAAGAAGTACAAGTTTGGCAACCAAATGTCATCAGTAGTCAAAAACTCTTGACAAAGTTTTATTTGTGAACCAACTCCTCTCACTCTGCCTCTGACTGAAAAATCGTTTGGTCCTTCAAAAAGGGGTGTGGGAGAGAAGGGAAGAGTGAAACCACCAGTAAATAGGAGCATAGGTCACTAAAAGTTACCTTAAATGAAAGCTAAGTACTATTCCAAGTGCAAATCTTCAAAGAATAAAGAAGGCAAGAACAGAATATGAGGTGGGAATGCTGCTGAGGTCAGCAGCATCCTCCAAGGATGCAGCCCTTAGACAGGAGCACTGCTCCATCCTGATGCTCTCTCCACTGCTCTCCCTGGAGCACTTATTCAAACATTTGCTCTCTCCTCATTATGTATATGTTTCTCTGCATTTACACAAGCTAAGAGGTGCTAATAACTATCACCAAGGAGGGATCAGGGGCTCAAGGCAGTCAGAGCAATCCTTTACAAAGCTGCTACCCTTAGTGGTCATCTCTAGCTCTAACAGAGGAAGACACCAAATCTCTCCATGTAGCTCCAGAGAGGGAGCAGCCTACAGTATTGGGCAGAGATAAATTCAACAATTTACAAATCCATCTAAGTCCAGTTGCAGCAGGATGGAAATGCTGAAAGGAACTTCAGCCATCACAGAAGGTGTGCAGAGTTTGCATTAAGCAGGTTGCATTTGCTCACAGAGTTTTAAGGAAGGTCTGATGGCTGAATCAGCAGTAGCAGCTTGAGCAGGACTGGCTGAAGCACTAATCCAGCTTCAACATAGCAGCAGGTACCAAGAAAACTTTAAACATCTGCATTTCTTCAATCAGTATAATTCTGGTCAGAGATGAGCTGAGAGGAAAGAAAAAAAAAAACATCTGTGGAAATAATTAGGCTGGACAGAATGAGTATTTTCAACTCTAAGAGACAGGGTAAACCCAAATAGCTCAGCTTCCTCAATATACATAGTGCTGCCTTTATTATAGTTATTCCACCTTCGGTGCAAAAACATTTGCATAAATTTACATGAGGAAAAGCATTCAACTGCATCTCAAGGTATTATTAACCAATAACCCTCTCAAATGGTATTTTAATGCACTCAGTTCTTTAATCCAACTAGATCTTGACACAAAATATGAGAGCAATAATTAATCCAGCATTAAAATGCATTACTCAGCATTCCTAGTAAATCCACTTGAAATATGAGGTGTGGCCATTTGTTGCTGGCTGGGCACAGGGCAGAGACATGGCCAAAGAAACAGTAATTGTGGCTGTGGTCAACAGCAAAGGTGTCAGAATTTCTAAGGGGGGAAAACAGCTTCTGCTTCCACCATCCTGAAAAGAATTTTGGTGTGAAGGTATCACAAGTAGCACCCCCACTGTGTATAACTGATGCTCATCTACGTGGGGAAAACTCTAAATTCTGGCTAATGCAGAAACTTACATCAGGACAGAGGCAGTGAGAGAGAAACTATCAGGCATCAAGGAACCCAGACGGAACAAATAATGAAATTACTCATAAGGCATTAAAGCTGACCCCAAAGCATTAGAAAACAGTCAAAGGAAATTAAATCAGGAATGAGAAATTAACCCAAAAGAAATAAAATAATATTTCACAGGAAGAAGAAAGAAAAGGCTACTTAAGAAAAAAAAAAAAACAAACAAAAAAAACCCCACCAAACCATCCTGTCTGCAATGGCAGCTACTAAATACCCAGAGAGATTTGAAAAGCTGATTATAATGTTCCAAAAAAAAATTTGCCAACCACCCCCATTCCAAAACAGGAACCATAAGCTGAAACTAACTGAACCAAAATATTTATGGGCATATTTGAGACATCAGGACAATTTTGACCGTGTAGGAACTAATAAGCTAAAAATGGGAATGAAAGAACTTTTACATTAGATGCATCACCTTAAGGATTGCAGACTACTATGGAAGACAGTCTAAGGGGAAGAGTGACCAGACTGATGTTTCACACGTTTACAGCTCTTTCTTACCACTTTGGGTTCCATGGAGACACAGCCATGCAAGTCCAGTTTCAGAAGAATCATATGCTGGGTTGTTGCCTCAGGGTCTGACTCTCCTTCTTTATATTACAGGCTTGAGACAGAACTGATAGGGACTGTAATTCTTATTGATTAATCAACATATTACTAATAAATAATAAAACAGTTTAATTAACTAATAAACAGACAACTGTGTCCAATTTACATTACTTGGATTGCTATTACACACAGTTAAAAATTTACCATTTATCAATGCTAAATCCTATTAATTACACATTACCTACTACTGAAATACAAGTCACCCTTCCCTCCCCACAGCAGTTAACTTTAAGGTGCAAGTTATCCCTCTTGGATCTGCCTTCCTACAGCAGTCCTTTCCAAAGCAGGCCTGGCTGGCAGGCTAGCAAGTTGTCCCAAGGGTTCCCTCTGGCATCCTGGTGGCCAGTGCGACAGCTACACTAACAGCTGCAAAAGCTCATACTCATACTGCTGGAACATCTGCCCTCCTTTGGTTTTTACCTGATTTTTATCTTACTTTCCATTTCTCCACTTCTGACATATATTTGTTCCCCTTGTACCTCCTTTCCTCTAGCCATTCCTGTCCCAAATGAATGTTTTTGATTACTGCTTCCCCACTGGTCCCAATGCTGCTACATCTGTACTCAAATTCAGCTCAGTAACAGTAGTTAAACAATCTCAGCTTTACTAATACAGTTCCCTAACTGAGGGGGACCTAGCAGGACAAACTCCCCTACAGCTGCCTGGTTATTTTTAGCTTACCTGCCCTCCAAGACAAATCATTCATATGGGAGCCTTGATACCACTACCTGGATCCAGTTAAGGACAAGCATTTCCCTGTCATCTGCATGAGGAGTGTGCATGTGACAGCAACTTGTCACTCTGTTTCTGTTCACATCATCACCATCCTGCTCTCTCTTAGCTGATGCATTGCAGCGCAGTGCCCTTGGTGTGTCCTTCAGACAATCTACAGCTTTCCTGCAGACACATTAGAATCCAAGACCTGGCATTCTAACAGGACATCTGCTCTGTCCTCCTAGGTTAACTCCAAGTGATCTGAGGGAGGACAAAATCCATAGAGGTTATGCCAAAATGAATCATTTGTGTAGTAGACAGAAGTAGCCTAGCTAAAATGTAGAACAGAAGATGTCTTTATTTAAATCCACAGTGCTGCTGAAGTTCAAAGATGTAGAAAGATGTAGGTTTCTTTGTTCCCATCCCCTTGCCCCCCAAACAAAGTTGAAGAGCGTTGTTAATGATGGTGGTGATGATGGCAGCAGAGCAAAGCACTGCTTAGAGACAGCATCCAAAAAAGTGTCCCCAGAGCCTGAAGTAAGCAGAAGCAAAGCTTGCTGCTCTGAGCTGACAGCAGTGTGCACCCTCCGCATGCTGGTGCCTGAGGTAGAGAGAGCAAGCATTCTCCAAGGGGGCAATGTCCACACATGTGGGACAGGGGAGCATTTTAGGCACAACGTAAAACACCACACTGGACTTTAATGGGGGTCTGACTGTAGACAGTTAACTTCATTAGCCACAAAGATCAAGCAATCACCACAGAGACCCTCAGATACCATTCTGATCCCTAATCATTCTTGACAGCAGGTGGAATTTGGTCTGTTGAATCAGGAGTCTGTCTTCCCTCACGTCAGAGATCATTTCCTCTCAGTACAGCCTCCGTGCCTGGAGAACACAGCAGCATTAATAGGTTTCATTTCCCCCTACTGAAGCTGAACAGCCTATGATTAATCACACTGTCACTGGAACCTATCCTGATGAGAAAAGTAGGCTAAACATTATTTATTTTTCTAAATGTTGGGCATTTACAGTATGGTTTTAACAGTTGGTACCTTGATTTTCTGTGACATCGCTTTGTATGACAAAACAGCAATGGTTTAGTGTGTGAAGATCTGCTGGGAGACTATTTCTCAGAGCTGGCTGAAAGTAACCAGGCTCAATAAAAAATTACAAGAAAAAAAAATGTACAAGAATTATTTTTTCCTTCTAAAATCTGTTTTCAGTAAGAACCCAAACACCATTACCATTCCAGGTCACAACATGTTGGCAGTTTCTCCCAGCACGCAATGAGCCCACTCACAAGGTGTGGGTGACATTATCTCAGTGCTTTCCAGTAAAAAGGGTCAATTGTCAGAGTTGTTCAGAACTTCTTCAGTGTTGAGCTGGAGTGTTCTGCAAATAAAGCCTTGTACAACAGTGAGTTCAGGGACCCTCAGCAGGACACCTGCCCTTCCAACTGGTCACCTCAGGCAAATGACAGCAACCTCCTGGTGTTTTCCCAACATGCAAATCTTACCTCATTCATTAAAGACAGAGATTTCCCTACTCCCTTATTAGCATCGTTTACTGTAACTAAATGATTTGGTAGCCTTCTGCTTGGCTGTTTACAAAGTCCCAGTGCATATCCTGTGAGACTTTGCAACTGCTCAAAGCCCTGTAACCTGGTCAGAACCTCATGAGGAAGTCAGACACTATAATTCTATTAACAGTTCCTTATTGAAAGCAGAACATCAGACTCAAGCTAATCTGTTCTGTTGACACAACAAGCTTCAAACTCCTGGCTTGCTCTTTCCTAATCAGAAGCCTAATCAAATTTTACTTGTTAATATGACCTGATTATTAACTGGCCCAGAAAGGAAACATTTTTATCCCCTAGTTATTCAAGCCAGGACACTCCTGGGCTCACTGCCTTAATGCAGACACTGGCGAGTGGTGGCACAGACCTACCATCTCGTTTTGCTAGGCTGGGGCTTTGACACCTCTGAAATAACGGGTAAAACCGGCCACGAATGAGGGAAAAGCCCAGCAAACATCCCGCCTGTGGGAAGGCAAGGGCACCTCCCAGACGGCACTCCGAGCTACACCGAGTCCCAATGTCTGCTGGAGCTGCAGGCTCCCCTCACACGTGCCTGGCAGAAGGAGGCATGTGCTGGGCCACAGCCCGCTCCTGCAGCCGTGGGACAGGGCTGCTGCTGTTCCCCCCGCTCCCGGCAGCTGTTCCCGAGTGCCAGCTGCGCTTCCCTGCCCGTCCCTGCCCTGGGGGCAGAGGGAGGGAAGGCGGGCAGGGCGGCCCGCGGCTTTGCCCAGCAGCACGGCAGCATCCCGCCCCTCGGCCCTGCCCCGGCTCCCCGGAGATGGCCGGGGGCAGGGACAAGGGGGAAACCCTCTGCAGAGGGGCTCAGATGGGAAGATGGGAGGGAGCGCCTCATCAGACACATCAGCGAGCCAAGGGATGCAGGTGACAAAGAGCAAAGGAAGGGGAAATGAGCTCCAGAAAATAAAGGAGCGATCTGAAACCGCCAAAGCGGGAAACGACGGGAGAGAGATCTTAGAAAGCAAGGAGCAGACTGAACATGCAGAATCTGACTGGGAATAAAATAGAGGCTGGTGGAAGAGGAAACTGTACAGGAGAGCACGAGCAGCTGAGCAAACAGCAGCAAACCATCAGCATCGCTGTGAAACACAACTGAGAAAGGACATGCTGCTCTGCAAAGGTCAGACAAGGAATCATGACTCAGGAGGAGAGAAAATCCTTGCCTGGAGCCTGGGGGAGAGGACAGGAGATTAACATCCCAACACTTCATCTTGTTCTGTACAACCACGAAGTAAATAAATATTCTGCACTGAAAAGATACACTAGATTTGTGTATGCAAGCATTATATATCATAAACATTGTAAGGTGAAACATTACAATGAAAAGAAAATGGAGAGGGAACCATGAAACAGAAAAAAAAGCCTGAAAAACAAAAAACAATTCTACCTTGTGCTTGTTTCCATTGGCAAGCACTCAGAATGGATGAAGTGACTTTCTGGCTCTCCTGTTGGGACAATGCTACTACTTGAGAGACTGGGGAGAGAGGGGAAGAGCTTCTAACATTTCTGAAAAATGTGCACCTCTTTAGAGCACAATCACTCAAAAAGGGAGCAGTGACTAAAAAGAGATGAATGATAACATGATCCCTCCTCCACACAGCAGCAAAGGTAAGCCCTCAATACAAATTACTTGATTTTTTTTTTGCAAGGAAAATGAGTAATCACATGAGAAATCCATGTGATGATAGGTGGATGTCACCATGCATAGTTCAGGAAACAAAGTATTTAAAAGAATTCTAATTACTGCAAATCTTAGTGGATTTAAAGCATTTGGGGGTCATCCGTCAAAATTAAAGCATACTGTGATTAGAGAACCATATTAGGATGGGATACATTTTGCATTACAAGGAAGCTTTCCAAATTAAAGCCAATATGCAGGGAAAAATGTGATTCCTTTGAGCTTTCACTAAAATTTAGACAACTTGTAATTAATATGCATACAGGATGACTTGTAGCTTGGTGGGTCATGTGCCTTTTTAAAACTTGATAATTTAAATGCCATTTTTATGAATATGATTAATGCAAGCCAGTTTGTCTGATGAGAAGGAACAGAAGCAAATCAAAGTTTGCTGCCTGCTTCATTTAAACTCAGATTGGTAGGAATATACACTGCTGCTTAGCCTGAGTTATCAAATAGAGGAAAAAAAAAACAAAACCAAACACAAATGGAACCATTATTTACTGAAGAAGGTTGGAAGCTGTCATCCATTGAACAAGGCTCGGTCTACCAAACTTTGGGACATAATTGTACCTTCTACAAGATGCCAAGATAATGGATAAGGATTTCAAAGGAGTTTTATTAAAAAACAGTATTTTCCAGGCTCTAAAAAGGCTTTAGATTGACAAACATCCTCCAAAAGTGAGCTAGGAAATCAGAGGGACAGTTTAATCCAAACTGCCTTTATTTAGGCTCACTAGACTCACAAAATATCTGCTGAAGCACAGGGCTGCAGTTTATGATGAATCAAACTTTCTCCTGTAGTGTGACACCCTTTTATAAATGAGGCTGTGATTCTGCAACTCAGGCTCAAGAAAAGAGGAGTCAGGAGAGGTTGGCAGCTCTGGAAGTCAAGCCTGCAGTGTCTCAGCTTAAAACCTTGTATGGCATCATTTCCACCCCTCCAGAGTCCTCTTGCAACTGAGCAGCACTAGAACACATGGGTGATGTGAGTAGGAGCCACAAGGCCACAGTTAACATTCACCCTGCAGCACTGCTCCACAGCAGCTCCTCCCCGTGTGGCTGTGCTCACCCTGTCCCCACAGCTCCCTTCCCTCCCTCTGCTGCAGCCATGGCAGAGCCTTGGAGTGGGTGCCTTGTGCATCCAAGAAACCCTGCACAAAGTCAATTCTTCCTGTGTTTGCTGCACAAGACTGCATGCCCAGCAACAGCATTACTTCAGGCTTTCCCACCCTGACATCCCATCTTCCTCACATCAGGAGGATGTGTCTGTCCTTTGCGTTCTCCTGTGCACAGGCACAGAGGGATGGACTGAACGTGCAGGGGAGAGGGTGTTTCAGAAAAACCCTGGGCAGGGCTGTGTGCACACACTGTGCAGATCTGATCCACTCAGCTTATCAGCAGATGACACATTTAGGCCCCTTCTTTTATAGGGCACAGGCTTTCAGCAAGACTTTGGTCAAACAGCTCTGAAGTGAAAGGGAGAAATAACTACCCATATACTGAATTAATTCTAAACTCTAATGAGAAAGTCTTCACAGAGAGGAAGCTGAAAAAATAGAATGAAGGCAGTGCTGAAGCAAGAGCCCACGCAAGAGCCCACATGTTTGCAGGCAAGCATTATAGACACTTCATCAGTATTGAGTCAGCAGCTAAGGCAGGCAATAAAAGTTTGGAAGGAGCATGCTCTGGATTGTTCAAGTGCACTGGACAGTCCAAACTCCATCACCAAAACCATTTTCACAAGAGCTGTGCATCCCCTGTCAAGCAGTTCCTGGACTCCTCTTGTTTCTTCTTTTACTACCAAACCCAACCACAAGCAGGAAGATTCTTTCTACTCTCCCCTTCCTCTGCCTCCTCCCTATCTTTTGTCTGATCTCCATCCTGAAAAGCTCTCTGCTCTCTGATAGAAAGTAAAGCATGTGATTGGCACAGGTAATTAGACAAAAGGAGGAGGAAAGTATCCAAGTTTTTGCTTGACCCACAGAGTCTCAAAAAAGATGCCAGAAAATGAATGTGCAGACAACACGAACAGGGTGTTGTCAGGACTGACAGACCCCAGGGTACACACAGCACTTTCTGCACCAGAGAAACCACAGCAGCTGCAGAGCTTCAATCAAAGCACGTTTACAGTAAATTCTTAGTTTCCAGCGCAGAGTCAAGACATCAACCTCCTACAGCCAAACAATGCACAAGAATGTTTTCTAAAAAAACCAAAACAACTGCAGCTATCCCATGAAATAGGTGGCTGTGTTGGTTTGAAAGCAAAACCAGTGAGAGACTCTAAGTCAGAAGTACAATTTAGTAAGAGAAAGAAGAAAAGAAGTAAAATAAAGTAAAATAAAATAAATTCAATAGTAGAAAATACTGACAGAGTCAGAATACAACCTGACACCCTGTTAGGGTGGTAGTAGCAGTCCAGATGAGATGGTCTTGTCGAAGCAGTGATCCTGTAGAGAAGGTCTGGTAGCTCTTGTCCTCTGGGAATCCAGTGGGGAAAAG